>CP137673.1:6269521-6500701 GCA_037976565.1 Mesocentrotus franciscanus
TTCTTCATCACCATCACACTTTCAATCATCGTCATTATCGTCACCGTGATCGCCAACGTCATCGTTACCATAATTTAACCATCCCATCATCGTCATCATCATCAACGCTTACCATCTGGTATAGTCCGGCTGCCTCCCGATACTGCTTGCCCCGCCGCGAAGCCGAACTCCCGACAGACCACGCTAGCATCTACATCGTCCCAGTCATCGTCGCACACGGTCCCCCACCGTCCTTCGTTCAGGATCTCGACCCTGCCCATGAACGGGCTGTTGATGTCGACGAGACGGACCGTCCCAGCCGGGTCTGTGATTGGTTAATGAACATGTTAGTATCAGCGTGGGTCTCTTTTTCTCCATGTTTCATTACGTATGTTGAAAATCACTTTTAAGTTTTATTAAAGAGCAATCTAACCTTTGTAATAGCTCATGCATGGGGGTGTTTCACAAAGACCAAGATCGACTTTAAGTTGGACTTAACTATTGCAGGCCGTTCATGCCACTGGTTGCTCTCACCATTGGTCTCTCAATTATGATCTTTAGATAATTTTATTATTATTTACTAGCCAAAATCGAAGAATGGCATACTGAAGAAAATCTTCTGGGTAATTAATATGCTTGATTTGTTTATGCATGTACACCCGTAGTAGACAGTATTGTATTGTTTGTTGTGAATATAATGCTTACCATTCCATCATATATCTTCTACTACTTTAATTTGGAAGCTATTCATCGTGAATCACAAAAAAAATGAAATAAAAAACATGCATGTATTTTCCATAAAAAAAAGATATTACATTGTCTCCTCTCTTTCCTTTTCCTAGCGGCAACTTACTAATTGCTTCTCCGTGACATGAATGAACGAAAGCGACGATGACTAACGACACGACCACGATTACGGACGTCATTTTTATCGTAATCGAATCCTTGATGTGCACAACGGTGACGGGTACTTGACCATAAGGTTCCCACCGGGAATATCTGCCATACAAGAAAAAGGATGTATCTTTATTGTCACAAATAATTAACTGTATAGTACGTCCGAGAAAGAAGACAAAAACGAAAACATGCGATTAATGTTTGCAAACTGAGCTGTATGAATATACCTGTTCGTTGATTGCATTGCCAAGCAACATTGTCTTTGAAATTGGCATTTCAAAATTCATTATTTTGTGCCCGATTTTGGCGGAACTGTTTGAACAACAATATGGGGAAATGAAGGCTTTAATAACGCATCAAAATTTAATTATGACGTACAGTGTAAACATGGTAAACCAAACAGACGAGTATAATCTTCAATAGTGCAGCATGCAGTCTTTATACGAGTTGTCAATATAGGTTCTTAAATCATTATGCAGTTAATTAACTACAAACAGATTATAGAGATTTGTTTAATCTTCTTTAATACCCCTCATCCTCCTCGCTCCTGTACCAAGGAGCACGATCGACTAAGCTTTTATGAGACACAAGGTTTAAAGGTTAAAAACAAATGAAATTTCAGTGCTTAGTAACACTGTATTTAGCTCTGTTGAGTGTTGAACTGAGAACAAGATATCAAGTTTTGAGGCTTCCAAATGCCTTTTTTATTATTTGACGGTCGCTTTGTTCCCTTCCAAAGTAACAATAAATAATTTAAAACTTCACACGAAAGAAATAGTTGGCCCCTTCCCCGCCCATCTCTGTGCACCCTCCATGAAAAATCTTGGCTACGCTACTTTCAATTCAATTCAAGGTATTTTTATTCTCTCATTGTAGCCAAAGGCTAAATTACAAATGAATTTACAAAATTTAAAATAATAAAAACATTATACAAATTAAGAAGAATCATACACAATATTATAGAAATTCATATAAATGCAAATGAAAGGAATTATACATGTATAATGATAACATCTAAATATTGCTTACAAACAAAAACAATTTGAGAATTAAAATATAAATGTTATCCACTTTTCATTGAAAGGCTTATAAAAAGTAATTTAAGTTGTTTCTGATGGCAAAAATTAATAATAAATTGATATTTTTGTATATAGCTTAAATAATGGAGTCTGGAAGTATGAGGTTTCTATTAAAAATACAAATAAAGGTATAATCAAAAGGAACAAACATGAATTATAAAATTGATGTGAGTAAAATTTATGAACAAATCAATACAAATTCACAAGTGATTATATAGCTATAGGTTCTCAATCTTAAGAAATAAACTGGCAAGTGGTCAATAAAGAAAACCTGGGTTGTATTAAATAATTAGAATGGGTATTATTAAATTTAAGAAAGACTTGAAAGGTAAATTAAATGAGTGTAGGAGAACGTTCAGCGTTTCTATTAAAAATACAACTTTAATAAGCTACTTTAATAAGCAATGTCACAAATAGTACTGGATCGGTATACCCAGGTTAAATACAGACAAAAATGGACAGATCTTGATATATTCGGCATTGGCCTAATAGATATGCTCGTACTGGTGATAATTTGATTTCAATGGTAAGAGGTCATTGAAGTAGATCAGGAAGCGACATGCCCCAATTCCAACAAGAGGAAAGCAATGAAAGGAAAAGGGAGGAGAATAAGTTTGTGGCTCGCACAGAAACCTTGGGCACTTGCATGAACCTGAAATACAAACTTGGTTACTTTCATTTTTTTGTAATGTTTAGACACACCAAAATAATCAAATACCTCAATCAGCATACTGATATGCTACCCACTATCCGGTACCGAGCCTTTGCTTTAACTTGATTATGTGTCCCGTATCATTCTATAAGAATACTAAGTGTTCTTTTTGGCTCAAATCTTGCCATGTTATTGTCATATATAAATATAGCACCTTTAATACAGCCCATCATGTAATTTGTTGCAGTATGTTTCCAACCTCTTGACTCTAATATCATTTTCCTTATATTTGATTTTCTTTCCCTTTCTTCGTTTATTCTTCGTTTTTTTTTCTTCTTATATTTAGAGTGTATTGTAAGGCGTATCCGATGCAAGCCATGTGCTTTTATAAAATTCATTCTTCCATAAAAGTGTTAATGTGATCATAAAATTGTTTATGTTATTTATGTACGAATTCAGTACTTGCATGAGAATACTATTGATATGAAAAAAGAAATGGAATTGGAAGAGAATAAATGTTAATTTGAATTGAATGTTATTGCTTTACTATGACGCTCGAGTTCAGAATGTGCACCTTCTCATATATATATCCTTCACATGCATGCCTTTGCAATCCAAGTCAACGGTTTCATAGCATATTGTATTTTAAAATATCGGAGAAAACGTCCTCTTATACATGTATTTGTAACCTACCCGATTTTGACATTAATTATTGTGGTAAAATTAAACTGTTATTTCGTCATAATAAAACAAACTTGTTAAGGGGAACTAACAGCCTGAATCTAAAAGGGTGGATGCCGAAAATGTCTACATTACTTTATGATTCGTGTTTATATCTGTGTAGTATAACGTTATTTTCTCGTACCATACGTTCAGGTAGTTGAACCGGCGTACGATTATCTGTTCATGGGATTAAGATAATACTATAAGGAAATACTGGGGAAAAGACTGACTATGAATTTACATGTGGTGTTTCCAAGTTAGGATTGAGCTCGTCGGACACCCCCTCGTTTTTTTTTAATCCAGGATAGTTTCAATACAGGCAACAATTAATGGGTCGATCTACGTACGGTACGGGAAAGGGAACCCTCCTGCACCCCAACCCTTCCTGGAATGAACTGGGCACCGACAACTGCTTATGGAGCTAACTTGAACGTCAAGGCCAGAGTCATATAGTAGGAGAATTTGGCCAACCCGGTTCGAGTCAGACAAACGGCGAATACTGCTTTGTTGGGGAAGCACAAAACGAAAGAACACGTACACGTCATGCTGTGACCAACTGAAACCAAGTTGGTCAAACTCTCAAAGTAAATGGCTCTGGTCAAGTACATACATGCAATTTCAAAAGCGCCTCAGGACCTCACAAACTCTCTTTACATGTGCTGTTCGCAATACAAAAATGGAATATAACTACGTTACCCAATGGCGTAGCCTGGATCCAGACGATGACGGGGGACCTTCATTAATTATTAGGGGTACGTACCGGTCTTATTCGGTATAGGTGAAATGCAAATATAAACAAGGAGTTGGGTGTGGGAGTAATCAGGTTGAGGGGATTTTTTTTCACTTTTCTTTCCGCTGTCATTTTCCCCTCCCTCTCTCAATCATTCTGTCTGTCTCTCTGTCTCTCTCTCTCTCTCTTTCTCTCTGTCTCTCTCTGTCTCTTTCTCTCTCTGTCTATCGCTCTCTCTCTCTCTCTCTCTCTCTCTCTCTCGCTCTTGTGGTAGACTAGCATTGTGCTAAAGTTACTCAATAAAGTCTACTATTACTACAATTAACCCTCCTTATTTTCTCCCACACTTGTTTGCAGTTTGATTTGAAGCAGGTATGCAGCTGTATTATATGCTACTGATGATCACCCAAAGAAAATGTCCCCAAGATATCCCCTTTCCACGATCAACCATTTCGTCTAACGATAAAGTTGGGTTTGGGTAATGCGATTGTATTGTGAAAGAAACTATGTGGAAGCGATTGGAAAAGGTTGATCATTTAGCATATATAATATATATCTACAATGGAGTTTTGGAATCATCGAAATGATAAATAATAATAATAATAACAATAGCTAGTGTAAACTTATAGAGCGCACACATGATAAGAGATTGGACCATGATGCAGTCTGGTTAAAAGTCACATGCACTGCTCACAGACATGAGTATATGGGACTTCAAAAACATATGGCATGATAGTGCATATGGTCCACAACCTGTCGCTATTAATTCTTGTAATCATTTCGAATATTCAAGGGACATTTTTTTTTTCTTTTCTACTCTTCAATACTAACATAAAAAGAATGAAAATGCTCATGAATTATTTCGTCATCTTTCCCAGCTAGGTCCCAACATTTTCATTAGATTGCAAAATAATTATTCCATTACCCCCGCCTCTATCACCGACCAAAAGCAGCCATGTTGGATGACTAAGCCTATTATCTCCTTCATAATTCCGCAGTGAATGATGTACATTGTGCAGCGGATTTCCCGTACCACTTCCTTGCATTTCGGAAGTGCTTTACCTATCTTTCCTTTCCATTGTTCAGCCTCACATTTGACCATCTGATTGCTATCTTCCTTTTGGCTTGAATTTACTGCAGTTAAATGATATATGGAAGTATGATTGCGAAAAGGGGAATGGTTTCCAAACTGAATCGTTTCGCAATATCGGTGATGATCACGAGATATTCCAAGAATCAGAGTGATAATGATAGCCAGAGCGGTTGGAAATGTCAATGTCGATGCCTGATTAAATCCACCTTCCTCATTCACGGGAGAGACAGAGAGAAAGAGATAGAGAGAGAGACACAGACACAGACACCGAGAGATAGGCGTGTCAATATTGTCAATTAAAATGAATGTGCACAAATATTGAGGAATTCTGTAATGAGATCTATTAACAAAACAACGCATAATAGCTCTTTTTTAAGAAAATGAAATAGTAATAATAATAGTCACATTTGCATATATAGCGCTTGATATTACCTTTCAAAGCACATTGTATCAGGGTTTATTTTACCCCGGTCATGGACATGACTTAGGGACATTACTGCCATGCCCTGGTTTGAACCCAAGACCTTCGCATCTCTTCTCAAGTGTTTAAACCACTCGACCACGACACCTCTGCATCATGAGTACTTTATTTACAGTCAGTTATGAATGGGAATTCAATTCAGTATAATTCAATTCAATTTTGGGGGTTAATTAGAAAAATGTATATCATCACAAACAAATGTCTGCATTTTGATAGACTGTCACATGGAAACATGGTTGCAACATGTATATGTCCAAGTAATACAAACATTATTTGGCATAATTACACATAAACTCCAGATAATAATAAATATTGTGTATGAAGAGTTTGTCATTAATCCTGTTCAGGTATGATTTATATCGCGAACAAATATTTAAGATTGTGTGATGTCACTTTTAGTAAATTGATTTAAAAAGGATGATACTGAAAAGAGAATATTCCGAATGACAAAATGTCTTGTAACTTACTCAAATTCACCGTTGAATTACATTACATACTGATTAGTCACACATTTACTGATGTTGTTTATTTGTGTTCAATTTTAGATACTCTAACTCGACCACACCCTCTCTTGTAAAGTAAGTAAGGTGGTTTGCCACGCAAAAACTCGCACTAACACGACTAAAGGGTAGACCGTAGGTTGACCGTGTGGATGCTCTCACTTGGCACTCGGAGTACCTTTCACAAGGATTGTTTGTTTACAATCGAAAATGAAAATTAGATTTCGCAGGGTTCAGATGCGAAAGGTGGGTTGAGGTCGACAAGTGCGGGCGCCACCACTTCCAGGGGCGGATCTGGGGGCGTGGGGGGCACCCCCCCTTTACCTTTAAAACAAAAATCACATAAATAATGTTCAGTTTACTCATTCAGAAATGCCTTAGAATGTACCATATAGAGCATCTTAAGGTTCAACATTTTCCGGGGCCCTTAAGCGGATTCCCAGTATAAATTAAGTACTAGACCATCGCCTGTCCCCATGCCGATAATTAGCAGTCAGATAAATGAAACAAAACCAAAACTAAAACCAGAATAATATGTACTCAATTCGAATTCAATCAAACAACATTAACATAACGTAAATGAGGGCATTTGACTTATGAAAATAGAATGTGAAAACAGTATCTGGGAAATTAATTTCCTGTATTTCCTTTTAAAATTTGATACCAATCTAAAATGAATACATTTTGAACCAGGACATGTTATGGGTTTCTTTTTCCTCTCAAAGTACATTCCACCCTTGATCATGGATTTCCAGGGCATTTCATCAATTAAAAATTCATCAAAATTAATGTCAGATAATATTTCGCGAAAGTACATAAATTTCAAAAATAAATGGCTTCAGAGGATAAAATTTCAGTTAAAGAAACAAACACACATTCTTGTACATACACACGCACACACTCGCGCACAATACACACACACATTACGTACACCCTTACGCATGCACCCACACGCACACACTTACGCACGCACCCTCACACACATACGTACATATACATCGAAAACCCAGAAAAACATATAATCTTTGTCACCTGCCCGAATCTTAATAGGAATATCAAAACGTTCAACATTATACCATTATACCTCACCATACTACAGGGTTGTCATGAAGGCTGGGAAAGGGTGCTTTTAATTTCGCCATTATATTCATTTTCTGTGTAGAGGAAGGGTGGTTTTTGATAATTTATTGACGTATGTTCGTCATTTTATTAACTTTGGGTAGTCCTTTGAAATGAAACCCCTAAATTCATAAAATACACATAACTTTGATAGGAAATGTATAAATCAATGATAGCAATACTGATAATTCTGGGGGCACCGGTCCAACTTATTTGCTGACATGCGAATAAACAACACCATTAAAAAGGAAGGGATTCGGAGGGGTCATATCTTATTTCACGTTCCCTCTTCACATATCCATATACACGTATCTCCTTCGTTTACTTTCTGTTTCTCTCTCTCTCTCTCTCTTGCGTCGCCAATTTAATTTGGGGCACGGTCCCCATGTCCCCGTAGTAACACCTGTGTAAAAAACGTAAACTAACTGTTGAATCAATTTTACAATAGATTGTGACTTAATAAAACGTGATTGGAGGAAAATGGTAGACACCAACCAAGTCGAATTTCGTCGTATCAGAAATTTGTGGATATCATAAGCGTTGGTGAAGTTGCATTAACAATGTACTCTTTTCTTCGATCTGTTACACATAGGACAAGCAAGAGTAATTCAGGCTGCACACTGAGGTGCGTAATTTTCCTGACGTAGGACGGCGTCAGTGACAGGTGCGGCTTTTGACACATCGTGTATGAATGACGTCATACAAAAAGTGATCGCAAAGTGAACAGTGCAACATATTTGTTTACTGGCGCATAAGCAATTTACATGTAAAACTATCTCGATTGGTACAGAAATAACGCAATGCAAATGATGTCTCATGTACAACGCATAATGCGTAATAACGCAAAATTCCCGTTGGCCACGATGCGTCAGTTTGCTGCGTCAACGACTTGTGTCGTCTTTGACGCAAGAAAGCGACATCGTACAAGAAGTGAATGAAACTGAATTATTAAACAAACAGTGCATTGAATTAGTTGATAATGGGTTAATGGCCTTCACAACTGAAGCTCAATTAGCGCAAGCAACAACGCAATCGGATTAACGCCTCATGTGCAGCGGGCATATTAACTTTTTATCACACTCTAGTGACCTCTCTTGTCAAACTTTCACGTTGCCTTGCTCTGTCCCACCCTCAAATAGCCGACCTCGAATGATGATTAAATCGGAAATGAGATAAGATTTCGATTTCCCGCCTAAAGTTTCACCAAAGTTATATACAGGTGTTGAGTAACTATTGATTTTTTTAACAGTGGCCATGCAATTGAAAGATGTTACCAAACGTTCTTACACAAGGTGATTATTGTGAATTTCTAGCGATTTGACTGTTTGTCCATAGAATTTTTAAACTTCAAATACTTTACAAGTAGCATAAAGACTTCAAGGCTACGCAAATATTCATTAAGACAATTGAGAACAGTAAGCAGAATTCACACATTATTTTGTTGTATTTTATATGTCATTTCTTTAATGTCGTTGCTTTATGTAAAACGATGCCCAGTGTAATCATGTTATCAAGAAAACCAATAAAGAATCGTCGCATGTTTGTAGGTGATTGTCGTATCTTTTTGTGTTTGCGAAATACACTTAGGAAAGGGTAGATAAAAGTAGCAATGGTATATTACTCCGTTCAGATAGTAAACGATATTACTCCTGAAAATGCCAAATATACTTTTTGAAGCAGTTTAAAGATAAAGACAAGTTCTGGTCATGCGATTGCATTGTGTAAGAAACGTTGTGGAATCGATCAGAAAAGGTTGATCATCTAGCATATAAGTATTGGTGTGTACTGCAAGGTTCTGGAATCATCAAAATGATAAGAAATTTGGCCTAGTCTTGGTAAAGTTACAAGCACTGTACACAGAAAGATGTATATGGGACTACGCGACCACATGCGCGATATCTATTTGGTCCCAATAGATATAATAATTTACCAAATATATCAATTGGTAGGCGGTTTCCCGACTTTCCCGGCAAAATATGTATCATCACGTATTAGTCAAAACATATTCTTTCACATGATTGGTAATGCGAGCTTCCATTTCATTTTTTTGAGAGAGGGGCGTTTCCAAAACTGGTCTTTACCTTTAAGATAGATCTATGTACCTGTAACCATTTCAAGGTCCACTCAGAAGTTCTTCACATTCAAGTGCTTTTCAATCGAATTTAAACAATAGTTAGATATTCTATAGATATTAGTTTCAG
This sequence comes from Mesocentrotus franciscanus, assembly GCA_037976565.1. Lineage (NCBI taxonomy): Eukaryota > Metazoa > Echinodermata > Echinoidea > Camarodonta > Strongylocentrotidae > Mesocentrotus > Mesocentrotus franciscanus. The sequence goes on from CP137673.1 coordinate 6,278,976, forward strand.
TTTAGTTTCAGTTTAGTTTCTTTTATTTCACATGAAGAAAAAAAAGAATACATTAACAAAACATAATATATTTACAAAATTGATAGTCATGAACAATAAAGCCATCTACACAGCATAAGTTTGTATTGCATTTACACTAGATAATTTCGAGATTACATGTGAAAAAGGGAACTTAATAAAAAGCATATAGCTTGTAGGGTTAAGTTCCTCAATCAATATTCTGACGGCTTCCATGATGGAAGAGTAGGTCTGGTCATGACTGAAAGTTTTTCGGCGATATTGTGGTGTAGCCTGGTGTAGCCTTTGTGACAAAGGCTATACTGATACTCCTTTCCTTTTATCCTCATAGACTAACTTTGGGAATTATTATACAGGAATTAATACACGCAGCAATTTCCTTTTTTCTTTCTAAGCTTCGATATTCAAACCTCTGTTTGTCAAGCTCTGTATTTCTTTTCTCAATCACAACTCCAGCACTCCCTCTTTGTTAATTTCGTTTCAGGGCGGCTGCAATGAAAGGGGCGTCTCTCGGCCCTGCCCCACACCGCATATACCCTTACTTATGGTAAATAGTAATGCATCTATGACGGGAAGATGCATCGATGTGCATTTGATCTGGCGTCAAGTGGGGACTTCAAACGAGGTCTATGACACTATGGTAGTGTGGAATGACGGATCCTAGAGCCTCTTGACATATCTTTCAAAATGTTCTGCTGGTAATAGTCTAAAGGCCTACAAGAGTTTAGAGGTTAAACTGGGTGTTATTATCGTTTCTCTGTGTGCATAAGTGGATCTCGATAGGGACAATTCCGTCATCCCCACCCCCGTTGGAACAAATATACATTATGCTACACTATATATATTATATAGGATGGTAGACTTGCACGATTTACAAACACATGCACCCCACACCCACCAACATGCGGGCACACACACACACATATTCTTATAACCCTAGATCTGCCTATATCTTTGACCTATGATATATATCATTCTAGACGAAACATTGCCTTGATGAGCATGATACTTGTGGCAAAGTGTATCTAAACATGGCAAAAATCTAGGACTACAAAAGTTTTTTTTTTAGCATTCGCTATTCAAACTATTTTTTTTACTTTAGGTACCCTGGCAGTGTCTCGATCTTTCTAAATCTGTAGTAAAATTTGTAATAACATTTTAAAACAATTTTTCCTCCCCCCCCGCAAACAAATAATAGATATATCTAGACATATCATAACAATAATTCATTAAATAAAACAACGACATAAAATGATTGGAGCACATACACTGACATAACTAATCGAATAAGCCGATGCACATGTTTCGTTTTGATATATGGAATATGTAACACAATATCATTGATATTTTCCCCCATGGTTGTTGGAGGAGGCACAATGGCTAATGCAGTGGTAGAGCAGTGGTATCGTACCCGGAAGCTCTCGGGTTCCAAACCAAGTCGATGCGCTAGTGGCAAGTGCCTTTTGGTAAGGCAATAATTTTCATCACCAACTCCCTCGGAGAGGTCTTAAAGCCTTACTTATAAGCAAACACATGTTTTATTAGCAGCCAGGTAAACACAAACCATCAACCCCAAAACAAAGCAACAATATATACTCATGGTGAAATGTAACTATGGGTGTAAAGGCCAATGAAATTTAGTACTTAGGTAGATCCTGTTTCTTGTCTGTTTTTTGTGTAAATGCAGGAAAAGCCAATGGCACCATGCTTCATTAATTTCTTTCGACTTCTTCCTCCTGGGCCGACACCACTTCCTATCACTTTGTGGGACGATTCCAGGGGCGGCAATGGTGGAGAGCATCGAGAGCCTCCTCCTACGTCAGTTAAAGATACTATGTCCTTTTTGCAGCCAACATCAAATTCTGTAGAACTTTGCAGGAATTATGAATATGTCATGTATGTCCTATCTGTGAAATTTAAACGTTAGTAGTGTCCTAATATTCAAATTATGCAAGGAAACCCGTTTACTTGCTAGACTTCACTGTCAGACACTATTGAGTGACTGACTGGCTTTTTCATCTTTGGTAATAACATACATAAAATGAGCTGTAAAGGGTACGTGAGCATTTGTCTACATCAATAACCCACTTCTTGTAATGGCCAAATTAAACTGATTGAATCTTTGCGCAGCATAAAACGTACGACCATTCAGTACAATGGTCTGAAAAATCAGACTATTACTTACTGGCTCTATAGCTCCTAAGTCGATTCGACAACTAATAGTCGTTATTTTCCCACTTAAAGACATTTTCAAGCCCCCCTTTTTTTAGGGAAGTTCTAAATTAGTATTGTCTTTCAAATGCCGTTGGAATTTAACCTTTTCATTTTTTTGGCCTGCAAATGGGACATAGTACCTTTAAATAACATTATGGGGTCCCGCATGATCACTTTGACCAATTCCCCCCCCCCCAAATTCCTAAAATACCACTTGCCTATGCCTATGCTGTTGCCATCACTGGACTTTCCATTCTTTTCTTTATTTTCACTTTCTATTTCTCCTATCCCCCCACTCTCTCTCTCTCTCCCCCCCTCTCTCTCTCTCTCTATACCTCTTTCTCTCTCTCTCTCTCTCCCCTCCTCACTCCTTCCCTTCCCTCCCCCTCTCTCTCTCTCTCTCTCTATCTACCCCTCTCTCTTTCTCTGAAACCTTCTAAGAAATTCCTTTCCCAAGTAATTTAAAAGAAAACTTAAAGATCATCACATGCTTGAATATGAATGATCTATCGATCAGTCGAAATTATTCTGATTATTTTATATATATGTGAAAAAAATAAACGAAACGAAAAGTAATTTAAACAGTGAGAACATCAAAATAAACATGAATTTTACGAATCGTTAGAGATGTATTTCAAGTAGGCCTATGCATGCAATCAAGATTTCTAAAGTGAGGAGATATACTTCTTAAATTGACAGATGAAAATTATCTGTTTTACGACTTACCTCAGCACTTGTCAAAAGGAAACGAAAAGAGATGTCCTGGCGAAAAGTTGCAAGTGACTGGAGGAAATTAATACCTTCAAGAAGAAATGTTACGGTGTATAAAAGCCCACACAGAGTTCAGCGGTTTAATATGTAGCCACAACACGATTCGGGCATAAATCCAAAATGATGAAAATACTCTCTCTCTCTATATATATATATATATATCTCTCTCATAAGCAGCCGATAAAGTTATCGGGTTCCATGGCAACGACGAATATGAAAGATGTGAGGAGAAGAGAATGATGAGATCTTTGAAAGTTGGTCTGAGAAGGAATGATCAGGGTAAAGCAATCGTTGATCTGCAATTGACTCAACGTGCTATATTAAGTCAACCGACTCGGTTAATCGAAAGCCTAGACTTGACTGAACGATTGTGGTCCTCACTTTTCCGCTCTAACTTCCTGAGTATATACCAACCTGGCTATATAGGATAACATATGTTGGATCTTTGGTTACATATGGTGTGCATAGGCCAGGCTACTTTTTTGTCCATAGTACTGTATATATCTTTGCGAATTGAAGGGATACTCGTCTGTTTTTATTCTCTTGCCGTTTGAAGGTCGGACAAATGTAATTATCATGATACATTTTCGGTTGGTCTTAAGCACAAGGGGATATCCCTGTTATAAACCATTCCCTGCCTATAGGGAGTAATTTTCGTTTTAATTTTGAGATAAAACTGAAAAGCTATAGGGTTAAGGTTGAGGTTTAGGGTTAGGGAGTGAAATTTCTTACATATTTTGATCTCATTTATTGCTCTATTTGTATCCAAAGATATATCTGGCAGATATTTTAATGTTCTGACCATGACTTGTCGACAATTTCGGTATAAATCATGAAAAGGGGCACATACAATCGAGGCTGTAGGTCATGTCTGTCTGCGCCGATGCTCTGCAACCGCATGGAAGATGAAAATCAGTGCAAATGCAATATTATTGTTCGTTTGCTTTGCCCTTTTTAAAAATTTATTTCTGATATTTATACAGGGTGGCACATATCACCAATTTGGTGGTCTTCCATGAGGTCCTGTTTGGTAAGAATAAAACAAATAACAGCAGCAAAAACAAAATAGATAAATACACAAGAATATAAACAGGTATAAAACAAATTAATTGGTATCCTCATGAAATAACTGATCATTCAAGAATTATCCTTGATCATTTAAAAGTAATATGTAAATGGAATTTTCAATTTAAATAGAAATTACATTAAAAAATGAAAATAGAATAAAGAATAGATGATAACCACGTATTTATTTAAAAAGAAAGAAAAAAAATGATTGAAAACGTACATTGCCGCTAGCAATGTCAATTTACATCCTGCCTCATGATATGAATTGTTTTTCAAATCTCATTTATTGAACAATCCAAAAAAAGAGGAAAACTCTTCAACAGGTTAGAGTTATTATCATACAACATTACTTTAAAAAAACGCTCTTCACCACACCAGGGACTTTTCAACCACCACCTCATATTCGGATAGTGACATACCCGAATTTCATCATACCTGGGCACAGTGGTGCCGCAAAGGGGTGCCGGAATATGAGAATCGGGCAGTAGGGTGCCTGAATATATAATTCTATTAATTTCATGTAATTTATTTTCATTGCGAAATTGAATTGATATATACATAACAGACTTAGTTTCTTTTTTCCCCTTCGCTTCACTTTCTCGCAAAAGTTAGAAATGGGATGGATTCGGGCAGCGAGATATCCGAATTATTCTTACTATTCGGGGAGCAAGCTGGTGCCCGAATATCTTTTTATTTGGTTGCAGGATGTACGAATAATATCATTCTTGCCTCTTATCTAGTGTATCAGGATGGAGTCACAAGCAGACTCCCTTTTTCCCGTTCCGCTACCAGGGGTGTCGATCACGGGGGGGATGGGGATATATCCCCCAATATTTCAAGTGGGGGGAATGGCCTGTACAATCATCCCCCCCCAATAATTCACCATCAAAAAACAAAAATATGGAGAGAAAAATTAATGAGAGTAGTTAATGGTTATTACTCGCAAGATGACCATCAATATACACATTTTGCTATCTCATTTTCAAAATACATACATATATAAATAGAAAACGAAGTAAATGAGACAACCGTATATGAGACAAGAATAAATTGAATTCTCGCTCATACGGTTTTATCAGGAATTGATGAATTTATTCAATTTATTCAATCAACAGCATCATAGAAATGCAGTGCGCCAAATGCAAAGCCGCAGCGTTAAAAAGCAACGAGCTAAATGTTAAGCGCGAAGAGTTATAAAATAGTTCACTAGTTGTTATGTTGTTTCCGTTCACCCTTCTTAAAATTTACGTCATTGTATCTTTATTTTTTTTTTTTTCACTCATTTTATTTCCTGATATTTCCTAAAACATTTTTCAAAACGCGCTAGGAGTTACAGTCGTGTATTTGTTTAACTCTTTTAATTTGGGCATTATTGCCAAGAAAAAATTATCAACCAATTCCTCAATATAAAGAACTCTTAAAGGTAAAGGAAAGCATTTGAGCAAGAATATCACATGACTTTTGGCCAGTTCAATCTGAAGTGATTTTTAAAGCTATGACTATGTGGGGTTGATAATGCATTTTTTTCATAATGCAAGTAAAGTAATACAATATTGTATCATTGAAGAGAAAGACGGTTTTGTCCAAATGGCAGCATGTAGGAGACGAAACTTTCTGTTTGTTCCCTGATTCATACTCAGTATCTATTTTGTTTTATTGATTTCATCCATTTCTTTGTTTATTTATATCTCTACATGTAAAACATTTGAAGAGCTATTTTCCGAAAGGAGCAAAATCTTTTGATAGCAAATGGAGATAATGATATACATTTTCCTCTATTTACCTTGAACAAAATTATTAACCTAAATTACGAGAGAAATTATGAACACATGCATCTTTTAATAACAATTTTCCATAGACACCTGAACAAAATCGGGTAAACAAAGAGTTCTTTCTTAAGTTACACACATGGATCTAGTGCCTCTTGAAAATAAACTCTTTGTATGTACATAAACAAGCAATACAACAGAATACTCCAGTTCGATATTTTGGAGAAAAATTATAATGTCACAACTTATTTTTGTTTTATTGAAAAGCTGATGTAGGCCTATGTATTGTATTCAAACGTAACAGGCATAAGATAGTTAAGGTGTTTTTGAAGGTAAGAATGTTATTAAGTTTGAAGTTTTGTTTATAACACCCTTCCAATAATAATGCACCTTCTAAGACTGGTTATAGTTTTTGAGGAAAAAAATAGTGCTCTGGTCAGGGCCTTAGGGGAATATTATGCTTATATTTTAGAGCGTATCTGGTATGATAAGTATATCTGGGTGAAGAAGGAGATAATGGAAGTTTGTTGTTTGGTAGTTGGAACGTAAGTTTTATATTATGTTTTTAAGAAACAGACAGTTTGTATGAGATCAGGAGTGGAAATTTTCTGTCATTTTGAGAACCAAATTTTGCATCAGTGATATTCTGTTTCATTGAATTGAGTTTCCCGCAGAGAGGATTCAGTTGGTTTAATTAAAGAAGGAAGAGAGTCAAATGAAGAACCAAAAGCAATATGTTTTTCATTTACTAATGAGAACTATGTTTTTTTTAGATCTCCTTACACAAAATATTGGAATGGGTTTTTCACGATGAATGTTGTTTGGAGACATCAATATTCATAAAATGAATGTTTCTATTTCATTTCATTTCATTTTATTTTCCAATTCTCGTAAAAAATACATTCAACAATACATTATACATACAAGCAAATATATAAACAATACAAAGAATATGGAGGAGCCAGCAGAGGCCATTGGCCTTTCAAAGGCTGGGCTCCAATTGCCGCAGATAATTATACAAAGTAAAGAGAAAAGAAAAAGTAGGTAGTACATAAACAGGTGTGAACAGGCTAATTAAACATAAGATAAGATTCCTTCATTAGATGATGTTTGTATTTTCGTTTGAATAAGGCAAGAGATGGGCACATTTTTATATCGGTGGGTATTGCATTCCAAGTAATCACTCCAGAATATTTTACTGATCTACGTGAATGGTATTTTAACAATGGAATATATAAATCATTAGCATGTCTTGTGTAATGTGGATGAACATCCTTTGTTATTTTGAACATATTATCAAAAATAGAAGGTAACATATTATTATTGTACATAAACATAAATGATCCAACTTGCAATTCATGTATCTGAAATATGGTAAGTACATTTAATTTCCTAAAAAGCGGTTCAGAGGGAGTTCTGGGGTGAGGGTTTGTAATTGCACGTAGTGCTCTTTTATGTAAAACATAAACTTGATTCAGTAGAGTTTTCGCACAATGTCCCCATATCAAAGTACAATAGGACAGATGAGGAAGAATGATAGCATTATAGATATTAATCAATATGTTCTATATAGTACACCTATCGCACATGAAATCTTCCTCCGGGTATAATTGATATGTGGAGCCCAAGTAAGATTTTCATCAAGTGTCACTCCAAGAAATACAGTATTAGAAACTTGTAATATATTATAGTTATTAATTATAATGTCACACATTTGTTCTGAATGTTTTTTGTTTTTCTGCTTAAATATCATATAATTAGTTTTTTTGGAATTTATAAGTAATTTGTTAGCCAAAAACCACAACTCAATTTTTGGTAGTTCTGTACTAATTATGGTTGATATTTCATTGATGTCTTTACCTGACACAAAGGGGTTTGTGTCATCTGCAAATATGATTGGGCAATATTTTGGGCTTACGTATTGTATATCATTAACATATAATAGTAAAATTAATGGGCCTAAAATTGACCCTTGCGGAACCCCTCCAGTGAGTGTCAATAATGTGGAGTTAACACCATCTATATCAAAAAGTTGTTTTCTGTTAAATAAATAGCTATGTATTAAATCTAAAGAAACTCCTCTCATACCATAACATTTCAACTTACGTAACAAAATGTCATGATTAATTGAGTCGAATGCCTTCGATAGATCCAAAACAATTCCTAGTCCAATATTCTTATTTTCAAAAGCTGTATTAAGATGATCGATAAATTCAAGTAGGGCCATAGATGTAGAATGTCCAGAGCGAAAACCAAATTGTCTATTGTACAAGATATTATGTTTACATATATAAGACATTAGCTTTGCATATATCAATTTTTCAAACAGTTTATCAAAGACAGAAAGCAGGGACACAGGTCGATAATTTGTACACAAAGATTTATCTCCTTTTTAAATATTGGCAAGACTTTAGCAACTTTTAAAGCATCTGGAAAGCATCCCGTTTCTATAGAGGTATTGAAAATATGAGTTAACACTGGAGCTACAATGTGTATACATTGTTTTAAAACTTTGGTGTCTATATCATCGTAGCCTGGGCTTTTGCCTTCTTTTAAACTTAACACTGTATTGATTACCTCAGATTCCTTTGTACATGTGAAAAATAAAGATTTTGGATAATCACCATTCAAATATTTATCACCAGGAAATAAAGAATTTTCTGTCTACATCAACCTTTCCTGGTTGCTTATTAATGCATTTGCCCACTGGTAACATAATACTTTCACAAGTTGATATCCCTCACCATTGGATTTTTTTTTTTGGTAATGTCTAAATTTCGTTTAAAAATAGATTATATCAGTCTGGTAGGCCTACACTGCAGGCAAAAGTCAGGACTAACATTTAGCATGTTATTCATTTTATTACCACTCTTATATTCTCTGAAATGTTATCTTTATTGAGGGTGACTTGAAAAGAAGGGAGGGGGTGCAACCTGCCACACGCCTCTACCTCTTGGTTGCTTTGATCCATTGCCGAAAATATTTTGGCACCTATCATCCCCCCCCCCCAACCACGGATACAAATCGACACCCCTGTCCGCTACCCTCTGTCCTCTCCAATATTTATGTGTGTTTTTTATCTATCTTTTTCCCCTCCCCCAATTCAAGACATGTTGTCATCATTTAAAATTTGATTCCACTCTTTTAAGAAATCTTGTGTAAAATTGCCTGTTTTCATGTTAGCCCCGTCCTTTCACCCTCACTGGGAGGCACCGAAGCGTGACCGGACCGAGAACAATAGAAAATCGTGCTAGGGTGTCTTAAAAAAGGAACAGAGCAAACCCCTACCACCATCTCATGGGCTTACATTTTAAAAGGAAAATACCAGATGTTACCTTTTTTCAAGGTTTTTAATGGAAACCCTTTTTTCAGAATTTTTTCCTACTCACCCTACCCCGCGCCTCCCCTCCTCCCCCCCCCTCCAAGAAAGAAGTATGTTCAGGCTGTTACAGTACCAACGCCTGTTCCTATTGAAGAACGATATCCTTTTTCTTTTAACCAGCCCTGCACAAAAGATTTCTTGGCAGATGAATTTTCCAGCAGGATATTCCTCGTGTTAAAGTTACAAATTGTAAAGTAGATGTATCCAAAAATGAAACAAGATGTCTTTCTTTTGACCTCTCTGGCTTTTACTAGCAATGTGAGGTTGCATGTAAAAACCACGATCGGTTCTAGAAGATTTGTTTTGTCGGGGGTGATACGTTTGGGGGCTTGGGGTTCTTGTATAATGAATTTTGTATGTGTGCCCAGGAAGATGAGAACAAATCTTCCTGGTGTGCCTGCCCAGATTTTTTTTTTTTTTTTTTTGGGGGTTGACAAAATCTAAGGTGGGTAAAAAAAAAACGGATCGCAGAATTAGGGACATACTGGAAATTGTGTAGCAGGTACGCCTCCCCGCAATCTCCCAAAAGGAAAAACAACAACAAAATCGACATCCTCGGCTTCCATACCCCAAGAGGAAATCTCTCGGGGTGTCATTGTTTACTCAAAGGACAGCTTGAGCGATTTAACTATATACCTTATTTTTTTAACCAGCCCTGCACAAAAGATTTCTTGGCAGATGAAATTTCCCCGTGTTAAAGTTACAAATTGTAAAGTAGATGTATCTACCAAAAAAAAAACGGATTCTCAGGATTAGGGACATGCTGGAAATTGTCTAGCAGGTACGCCCCCCCCCCTTCCCCGCAATCTCCAAAAAGGAAGAATAAAAAATCGACATCCCAAGCTTCCATACCCTAAGAGAAAATCTCTTGGGGTGTCATTGTTTACTTAAAGGACAGCTTGAGCGATTTCACTATCAAGAACACGAATGGCATGCGGTATCATAACTAACCGTACGGGAAGTTTCTGTTCATTCTCTATCGATTCTTGATCAATAGGAATACATTTCTTCCCCCCCCCCTCTCTCTCTCTCTTTCGCTCACTCTCCATGTCCTCTCTCCCTATCGCTCTCCCTCACTCTTCCTCCCATCTCTCGTTCTCTCTCTCTCTCTCTCTACTTAAACCTCTCCTTATCCATGTTCCCATCCTCTTATAGTCGAGTTATGGATATCAATCACCCTTGAATATGGTTGACAACCAGCAATGTTGCAAAACGATGGATGACTAGAGTTTTTAGTGACAATATGCAGTTTTTACATCTTTTATTGTTTCGTTGTCCTCGTCGAGTTCTCCTTCTTCTATTCTGCTTCTTCTTCTTGTTGTTCTTCTTGTTCTTGTTCTTCTTCTTCTTGTTCTTCTTCTCCTCCTCCTCCTTCTCCTTCTTCTTCTTCTTCTTCTTCTTCTTCTTCTCCTCCTCCTCCTTTTTTCTTCTTTTTTTTCTTCCACTACTACTACTACTACTACTACTACTTCTACTATTCTTTATCTTCATTTCTTCTAAGTTCAGCCTCTTTCTCTTTTTTAAATAAATTTTAAGGTATTTTTTAGCTTATTTCTCCCATTACGCTTTCTATTTATCGCTTATGATTATATCCATATGACTACTCAGTTTCGTTTCCATAAATATCGATTAAAATGACTAACTTATTAACTTCACCATTCTGATTTGTTATTACTTCCCTCAATTCATCAGAGGCTTTTTATGGGATAGACCGGAAATTCAAATCCTTATCATCTTTAGACACTTAAAGAGGAAATATGTGTGATGAAAGGAAGCCGGATATACAGCACCAAAAATATGATAAACGACAAGGTCATTGTTGTATTTCCGTATGGGTAAAAGTCTAAAAGAGTTATGGCGAAATAATGATATAATATCAGGGTAAAATGAACTGTGGTCTAGCATGTGGGGGCTGATGAATGTCGGAGGATATAGAGGAAAGATGGCGTAATAGTGTGAGAGTGGGGGAAGGGGAGAAAATGAATGGTTTATGATTTGACCGACTCTTTTCTTCTTCATATTCATTGATATGTATCTTGCATTCGGAAGTCAAGGAACAAAACACTACATCATAAAGAGAGAAAAAGAGAGAGTGTGTGTGTGGGAGGGTTGCGTGTGATTGAAAGAGAGGGAGGCTTAGTGAAACAAAGCACTGAACAGAGTCGGTAAAGTAGTAAAACATGGGTCAACTTTGTGGTACAAAATTGAATGTACTTCAGTCACCGACACCAGACCGACAAGAGACCGATCAACGGTCAGCAGTTGATTTGCAGTCGGGCGTCGGTGACCGAGGTATTAGACGTTTTCTTTTCCCCTTTTCTTGATGTTCTTCTCCTTCTTCTTCTTCTTCTACTACTACTACTACTACTACTACTACTACTACTACTACTACTACTACTTCTACTAGTACTACTACTTCTTCTTCTTCTTCTTCCTGTTCTTCTACTTCTTCTTCTCCTTGTTCTTCTACCGCTGTACTTCATTTACTTCTTCTTGGCGTTTTGCACGATAAGGCAAGACTTATTGTGAGAGGGATAGAGAGAGAGAGAGGGAGAGAGAGGGAGAGAGCTAACGAGGACAGGGTGAGATGGAGAGATAGGGAAAAGAGACAGACAGACGGACAAAGGGAGAGTGAGACAGAGAGGAAATACAGAGAGTGAGACAGACAGGGGATGGGGGGATAGACGGATGAGGCAGGTACGCAGAGAGAGCATTATAGTACTGAATGGAATTAAATAGGTATAAGTTAAAGTTTGCATTAAAGAAATGACACGCTTTGAATGTAGGCAATATGGCTTTATTGGGTATAAATCTTATTGTATCTATTCATCTATCTATTTATAATATCTTCCCATCTGTTAATAAATCGAAATCAAATTGGTCATGCAAACTTTGATCATGCATGCATGGGCAAAAATGCCAACGAATATGTTTCTGTCTGAATTTATATACACATGACAAGACTTCCAGAAATCTAACATTTAAAGAAATGTAATTACAATCACAACACACGTTATGAAAAGAGAACACTTATACAATCTCTTTTCATACATGATATAAGAAACATTTACAACGATGTAATATCATAGTATACTACGTGCAACATCTGGTATCAACATTTTTGGAATGTACAAGCTATACATTTTAGTAGAATTTTACCATTCTAACCCAGTCAAGCAGCATTACCTTGCTTACTGTCTCGTGTATTGGGTAAGTAAACAGAGTGAACAATTCCGAATCTTCTACAAATATTTTGTTTTATTGTGAAAGCCGATAAACTAATGTCTACCGTTGATTGTTTCTGGCAAACGATAAAATAAGGAAAAGGCAACAAATTTGAGACAAAGGATAACCATACTCCTCAGGCTGGTACATCGTACATATTTAATATAAATACACGATCCGTATATATCTCTTTTGAATTCACAAGATGTCGGCTATATTAACATATAGGGTTCCCGGCATGCCATGAAAACAAAATTTTCCTCACATTTCTCTTGATGAAGTTAAAAATACCGGTACAGGGGGGTGTTTCACAAAGAACCTAAGTCGAACTTAACTCTAAGTTGGACTTAAACATTATGGAGAGCCATTTGCAGCCATAAAATAAAATATATTCAAAAGCAAAAATTCAAGTATTTTAGACTTTTCATAAATTCCACATCAAGAACATGAAATCTCCTTGATAATACAAAATATGAGTGATTTGAATCAACATTTTATGCCTTTTAAAATAACTTTTACAAAATATTTTCAAAGATGCTAACGGCTTTCCATAATTGTTAAGTCCAACTTAAAGATAAGTTCAACTTAGGATCTTTGTGAAACACCCCCCTGTTCTTTCAACCCAGGGAGGTACAAAAAGCCAGTGTGGACAGGCAGCTTCTCTTGGTGCTAGTGAAAATCCCTGACTTTTCCTTGAATTGAGTGACCTTTTCCTTCCTGAAATTTCCTAGCCTTTCAATGACTTGTACAAAACAAAAGGAACTTATTTTCCAGTTTTCTCCATATTATCCTGCATGCTGGAAACTTCGTTCGTCATGACACCCTTATCTGACGAATGTGCATTTGCAATCCTCGTGTAAATGCGGATGGCTTGATGAAGTCCAGATGACGATAAGTATTACATAGTGAATTTCTTCAAACATTTTCAAAACGAATTTACTAAGCATACAAATTTCTGAATTATATATTTGCAAACAAAATGTATTCTAAAAATCAAAGATTAAATTCAAATACGTCTTAAGTTTGATATTGGAGGGTAATGTTCACATTCGTTCGAAACATTTCCTGTTCTAAATCATTTTTACTTCCTGTCCAGCATATCCCTACATATCTTGAGTGCTGCCTGGACAGGTAAGTGTTTGCTACTCTGTGTACCATTATGCATTGTTATTACTGTTAATTTTACAGTCGTTGAGATGAAAATTAGTTTGCTATATATTCAAACATTTTCAATGTCAATATCCTTGCGAAAGAAGGGTCTATCGCGCAGCTGTACGATGACGAAAATAGACCTCAAACTTAAACCGCAGTCGCACCGGCCAAAACCGTCGAGACACAGTTCATTTTAACGGGAACCGATCGATGCGCGCCGAACTGTCCCTGAATAGTCCACAACCGACGCGCGTTTGTCCCCGACATTATACTCGGTTTTGGAACTTCCGAGGAAGTTGAACCTAACAGACCCTGACAAACATAAGGGAAACGATTCCAAACCGCCTGAAAACACAGACGAAATCATCTCGAATGGATAACATTTGATCGACTATCGGGCGATTTGGGATCGGTTTGACGGTGAAACTAAGGTATAATTCTCAAACGCCCCAACGAGAACGATAGCAGACCTACAACAGACCGCTCAAACATTATTTTACATAAACTTCAACAGCCAATAATAATATTGGTCAGTTTGGAATGAATGTGAAGTCGATTTGACGGTGTGACAGGAATATACATACAAAGTCTTTTCAAAATTATAACAGTACCGCCCAAGCCATTCAAACTATTCGATAAGACGAGCATAACCGCCCGTCGCGTTGGATTTGGAATCTTTTCCGTCGTGGTGATCATTTTCCACGGCGTGGTCATAGAAGGGTTCGACGTCGACACCCGTGATATCGTTTTCGGGCATGGGCATGGTGCGTCCTTCCAGCTTGCTACGATCACCGTTGGTGGTAGCAGCGTTCTTGATGGTTTCTATATGAGCGATGACGTCGGACATCGTTATGGCGCCGCCGAACCCTTGTCTGCGTTGATTCCTGTGGATTTAGAATTCATAAAAACAGCGAGATAAAATGAAAGGCGCGTTTTTTGCTAAATTTAAACCCTACGTTGGCTTTAGGGTTTTGTTCGAAGTCGGATATGTATACGTAATAAAGTTAGTCTAGGGTCTACTTTTTCAATTTGTTTAATGTGATTTAGACTCAGGGTCGAGTTTTACAAAATTATTAGCATACGAATCTAAGGCTTTAATCTCATCGGGTGCTCCTTTGTATAAGGAAGGCGAAACATAATTATGACCGTTCTAAAATTTCAAGATGGCCCCGATTTTTAAAGAAAAAACTATGAAATTTTACGGAATCAATCCCCAATTAACTCCAACAGAAGGACACTTTGGGTTGCAAAATTTTCCCCCTTTGACCATTCTTCAAATGCAGTGTAATCAAGAATGAATGACCATCAATTTCTGAAAAAATTATTATTTTAACATGACGACGAACTTACCGCATGACAACGAAGATCAAGATAATCATCACTCCAGCGAGGATTACAACCACCAATACAGCAACTATGCTTATAATCATTGCTCTATTGGAACCACGTTTTCCTACTGAAAAAGAAATGGTAAAATATAAAAATGTGTAAGGGAAACACATCTTGTAAAAAAATATATATATCATGAAGACTCTGTACAAACCTGCGCAGAATAAGTTCTGAAGGCCAGTATCAATTTCAGGCTTTTTTACAAAGATGCATGTAATATATATATATATATATATATATATATATATGTACTATATCGGGCACTTATTCCTCCCCTCCCCTCCCCCTCCCCGAAAATTCACCTCAAATTCCTGCCTGACGTTCAAAACATACCTTTGCGGAATTTACAGCTACTACTAAAGAAAATACCACGGTCAACAATTGTCAACTACTGCCAGGTAAATGAACATTCCTATCCAGATGCAAAAGCGCTTTATATAAATGAATTAGTTATCATATAGCAACGAAAGAAAGCTTTTCCTCTTGCCCTCATCGGAGTAAATTTCAAGAATAAACAGAAAGCCGAAATCAGACAATATAAGCCGAACCTGAAAGTACTAAGCGTGCCAAAAATTACACTTTTGCGATTTACTCTGATGAATGCAAGACGAAAATCTATGGTATATGTCTTTATTCGTTGCTATTCTTCGATTGTGCAGAAACAATCAACTCTTTGGTTATCATATAGTACTGTTTAGTATTGCATCGCATTGTATTGTATTGTGATCAGATTCAGATTGTAAGCAGAGATTGCTAACCTTTCCTTGGAGGACAGGTGAGAGTTGGTCCTACCCATCTCTTGTCGGTACCGCATTGCCACTCCACCGACTCGTCGCTATTGGCACAGATGATGGCTATGACCTCGTCCTCATTGTAATGTGACTTGACAAAGCCCATGTAGGTGTTTGGAGGGAGTGGCGGAAGGTCACATGCAAGATCTGCCAAGGAAACACATGGAAAGAGAATGCTAAGTATATAGAGACCAGATTTTTAATTAGTGTCATACCTATAGAGACCGATTCTTTGTGGTTTCGGCTCCAGCTCGGTGGAATTCTCTGCCCTGGACAATCAGGAATACATCTTTCCTTGATGATTTTAAGAGAGCCTTAAAGACACACCTTTTCTTACAGTAGTGTAACAATTCTTGTTTTGATGTGTCCGTGTCCATGTAGTGGTGTTATTTGTCATCGTCTATAATTATGTTGATGTAGACTGTAAAGCATACTCTTTTAAGGTAAAGCGCATAGAGAATTAGGTATTAATTATTATGCGCTTAATAAATCGAAAGTTATTATTATTATTATTTTACACAAAATATCACAGGGAAGAGGTGTATATGAAAAAAAGTCATCTTGGTACACAGTCTAAAGAAATGACTTGATGAGTTACAATTTAACAGCGATTGCACTGATGGAAAGGAAAAGGTTGAGGACGGAAAAAAGCATACTATCCAAACCGAATGAATATGACACAAGAAGAAAGATATTTTGGTAACCAAAAACTCAATGCCAGATTGCGCAATTTATGGTAATTGCTTAGTTCTCTTTGTATAATGTTGTAGATGGACTTGACCAAAGTCACATAGATGTTTGGAGTTTGCACAGAAAAACACATGAAAGATCTATGTCAAAGATAAACATTGAATGAGATTGGCAGCCAGGAACTAGTTCTTAATAATTGCCTCAATAAGCATTAATGTACTATGATGCAAAGAAAATTTTTTATTTGGCACACCATGTTGCAACTTAGGACACTTTCAAAACCCTCGAGCTTGACCTCGTGATAAACGCGAACATGAATAACGTATATGTGATCGGAACATGCTTTCTATAGTTAAAACAACAGGGGTGTTGGAAATAACATTAAGTTGGTTTCTTGAATGCGATTGTGTTTACCCTACCTTGTCCTGTGCAGATAACTCCAGCATCCTCTAGATGCGAGCAGTCATGGGTAGTTTCATGGGGGCAGTCTATGAGGCTTTTTTCATTCCCTAAACAAGCCACGTTATCCATGTGGATAGAGCCATAGGAGCGAGAGCCGAAGTAGCTGGCGGGAACGGCCCGCTTTGCGCTGCCGAAGCCGAGTTCGTTACAGACCACAGTGGCGTCGTTGATGTCCCAACCATCATCGCAAACGGTCCCCCATACGACGTTGCGGAGAATCTCCACGCGGCCCTCGTACGGACCGGAACCGTCTACAAGACGGACTATGATTTTAAAAATACGAAATAAAATGTTATTACATCAAGTGTGGGTCGTGACTGCAGGACCTGAATTCTGCATTGGATCCTGAATGCAAGTATGGGTCCTGAATGCAGTGAGCTTTAAAGTGCATGTAGACAGTTATCCACATTTGCCAATCCCCACCCAGGTGATGTAAATAGGTATCCTATAGGAATTAGTTCCTTGAAATGCTAGAGAGCCTTATGAATAGCGGTGGAGCGTCAGGAGAGTCAAGTATGACGAACATGAGCACTTTAAAAGAACCCGTGATGATGATTATTATCATTATTATTATTATTATTATTATTATTATTATTATTATTATTATTATTATTATTATTATAATCATCATCATCATTATTATTATTAGGCTATTATTATTATCAATATTGTTATTATTATCTTCATTTTTATTATTGATTTAACAAAATCACCATGGCTATATTTTAGACAAGTTTCAATTGGTAAGAGCTGAAAGAAACATGAAAAACAAGAAGTGCTGCGACTGGCATATTAGTGTCTATTGTTGTAATCATTGTGCATTGCAAGACTTTAACGAGACTTGTTTAAAGTTATTGATAGACAACCAAATGTGTTTCTTCCGACTGGAAAAGATTAGAATGTATTGCTATCATGTAACATTGATATACTTCTTAATTATTAGGTCAGATCCTCGAAAATATAAGTATTGAAATTCTAATCACTGTTCGACTTTATTGGAATAGCCTACAGGGGCCTACACTGTCAAAATAATTGGGTTTTGCTTCAGTTATTGCTTTTTAATTTGTATACACAAGATGAAAACTCTGAAAGCATTCATTTTCTTTTTGTCTTCCAATTAACACAGATAAATGCTATCCGTTTTCTTTTCTTTCTGTCTTGCATGTATTTCCATGCATTTTACTGTTTAAGCATGTATCTGATAATACAATGGACTGTGTGACAGATGAGCTTCGTGTTAAACAAGTTATCCATACAGTTTTACTACTACTACTACTACTAATACTACTACTACTACTACTACTACTACTACTACTACTACGTCTTCTACTACTACTACTACTACTATTACTACTTCTACTACTACTACTACTACTACTACTACTTCTACTACTACTACTACTACTACTACTACTACTACTACTACTACTACTACTACTACTACTTCTACTACTACTTTTACTACTACTACTACTACTACTACTACTACTGCTTCAAATTAAATGGGAGCAAATAATTAGTCTTACTAGGAGCTGAGCATACGACTCCAGCGTCGTCATCATGGGTGCAATTGTGGACTTCTACCCCATTGTTGGGACAGAATGCGATAGACGACTCATGTCCTCTACAGGCCAGGTTGTCCACGTAGATCGGTCCAGTACCCCGTCCGAAGCTGGCACCTTTCGCGGCCTCGATGCCGGGACCAAGACCTAGCTGCTTGCAGACCACACGGGCATCGTTTTTGTCCCAGTTGTTGTCACAGACCGTGCCCCAGATGCCATCAAGCTCGATATCTATACGACCTTCGTAGGCGTTCTCCCCACCGACCAGCCGAAGAGTGATGTTGTTTTCTGAGTGTATGAGCGAGAGGGTGATAATAATAAAAATACTGATAATAATGATAACAACAATTATAATAACATTAATAATGATTATTATTGTTACAGCAATAACAAAAATAAATATGATTTATATAGCGCATTTTCCAGGGGATGTAAGAGAATAGTAGATCAGGAATAGTAGAGGTACATGTTTTCAGATTTAAAAAAAAAAGTACTATTTTTTAGAAATGTAGGTAGTTTATTCCATAGTCGTGGGACAACAGATTAAAGAATTGGAAGACAGTCTGTTTTCGGGATTTGGGAATGAGGAGGGAAGGAGCTAATGTAGATCGAAGTGAATATGATTTTCTCTGCTGATGAAAGAGGGAGGGGATGTATTTAGACGTGTGGTTGACATAGCTTTAAAAGATTGAACAAGTACCTGGAATTCTGTATTCTGTGAGTAATCATTACAAGATATACCGAAAGTAATCATAGAGATATTCGGTCGAGTGAAGCCCTGATTTTGAGGACAATACTCTTGATTTTGTAAATTGGTAACTTTTGGAATCAAGATACAACCTAATTAGCCTGAGCAAACCACAGTATTGAGTGACCACGCTTCTGCGTTTATCTTTCACACCGTCCAAGGTCACTCCGCGAACTCACAACCCTATAACCCTATGAAGAAATCCCAATTCCTTGTCAAACAACTCTTTAACCTCTGCCTTCGATGCCATTGGTGAACTTTGTATTTGAGTGGTGAAGTCAGTGATAGTGATAAATACAAAGAATGATGTATTTGTTAACTATTGACCGTAATTACAAGAAAATCATAGTTAGACAACGGTCTTCTGCAGAGCGTATCTAGGATTGTCCAAACAGGGGCAATTTGTTGTTTATTCCTGAAATGTTTACCCTAAAATTCGCTTCTTTTAGTTGAAAAGGGGGAATGCAACCCCTTTGCCCTCGAATTCACCTACGATATGTCAACAAATTGATTTGTATATGATGCTACGTTCATGACGTGTTTTTTATATTGGCAAAGTTTGGTGCATGGGCTAGATGGGGTGAAATCGGCCCGACTTTGGAGTCTGTTTCGGTGGCTCTCGGGGCCAAACCTGAAGGCTCCAGCCAGGTTAGGCTAACAACATTTTTGTTCATGCATGATGCTCTAATAGCGGCGAAATCTTACGGGCTTGATGGGTGACTGGGATATGATCATAGACTACACATCCTTACCAGGGAGTGAACAGATCACACCGGCATCTTGCGAGTGGGCGCATGTCGTATTTGGCGAGATGCCGAACTGCGGGCACTGGACCAGCGATCCCTCATAACCGCTGCATCTTAAGTTCTCGGCGAGGATCGGCCCCGTGCCCTGTCCGAAATACGAACCGGTCTTGGCTGTCGCTGCGAAGCCGTACTTGAGCTGACGACAAGCAACACGGGCCTCGTCCTCATCCCACTGCGTGTCGCAGATTGTGCCCCATTCGTCGTTCACGTACATCTCTACTCGACCCTGGTAAGCGTTCATACCTCCCATGAGACGAACTGAGATTTGGCAAGGAGCAAAAACAACAGCATTTACATTCATGTTATGTAGAATATCATGGGATAATATAGACAAAGTTTTTTTTCGAGGGGGAAATAGAGAGCCTCGAAAGTTGGTAGACAATATCAAGACGAGGCTCGTTCTGCAAGAATTTTGACAGAAAAAACCGGTTGCCTGCGACTCCTGTGGCCCTCACAATCAATGAGAATGCATTCTGACTCGACAAGATTATTTTTGAAAACATCTTCCCTAGATAATCTGTTCTGACAAAATATTATGGTGAAATAAGTATTTAATGTACCAAGAGGTATTAGCAAGTGATTCATAGGAAAACAAATATGATAAGGATAAATTTGAACACGATAGCAACTACTTTCGAAAAATCAACCAAAGGCAAAAGCCTTGTGCGTCACCTATATTGAAATGTGCGAACGTGACAATGACGTATAACGTAGCCCAAAATGATTTATATGGGATATACAATAGGGTATTGAAATTAATCTGTAGTTGATTTCCAAAAATAGTTGCCATTGTGTTTTGGCAACTCGATATAATTGAAGGCTGCTATGCATAGGTAAGATTTTTTTTAAGGGACTCGCCTTAAATCATTTATTATTTATAAAAACATTTGCTATCTACAATCGGTACCCACTTTTTGGAGCGCACACCACACCGGCGTCCTCACTGTGGGAGCATCCTGTCTGGTTGTTATAGATGCAATCAAAGATCGTTTCTTCGTCTCCAGAACACTGGACATCGTCCATGTGGATCGGTCCGAAGCCCCGACCAAAGCTGGCGTACTTCCTGGCCTCGACGGCCCGGCCGAGCCCGAGCTGGTTGCAGACTACCTTCGCGTCTTCCATGTCCCAGTAATCGTCGCACACGGTTCCCCATGTGTTGTTGATGTTAACCTCGACGCGGCCTTCGAAGATGTTGTTGCCGCCGACCAGACGAAGTCCCAATGCAGAATCTGACAAAGAGCGGGAGAGGGAAGATGAAGGAGGGGGAGCATGTATAAATCTGTATAAATTATATCGGCAAATCCAAGCTACGTCATTTTGTTCCATATGTTATGGAACTCAGTCATTTGACTTGTTTACGACGAGAAGGCCCGGGAAGACGAGCTGTTGCAACTCGGCAAGTCGACTTGTTCAGGACGAGAATACAAAATGCCGGGATGGTGACAGCACGAAAAAAGTCGCTCAATTAAAATAATAAATAACTACCCTTTCAGCTGACAAGCAAAAAATAAAACAAGTCGACTCGTCATCAACTCGTCATTTCATCTTCTCGTCCTAAACAAGTCAATTTGCAAAGCTCAAACAACTTTTCATCTTATTGCCCTAAATTATCTATTCAATTCGTCGGAACTTTTAAGTTCCTTATAACCCCCGTCATAGCAGACCTTCAGACCTTGGTACAACGGTACAACGGTACCTCCGCAACTTGGTATTCACTGCAATGGCATTTGTTTAATCCTAAATTTAAAAGCTTTATTACCACGCCTAAAAACAAAGTATTAGGCGCATTATAAGTGTGAGCTATCAGTGGCGGATCCAGGGGGCACAGGGGGCACGTGCCCCCGCCAAAAAAGAAAAGGATAAAAAGGAGGGGAAAGAAAAAGAGAGGAAAAAAAAAAAGGGAAGAGAGAAAGAAGAAGAAAAGAGGGAGGAAAGAAAAGGGAGAGGAGAAAAAGGAGGGGAAAGGGAATAGAGAGAGGAGAGAAAAGGCGGAAAAAGAAGAAAGGGGGAAAGACGGAGGAGAGAAAAGGGGGAAAAGGAGAATAATGAGAAGGGAAAAGAAAGAAAGGGGGATGATATTATAAGAAGTTGTTTTTTTACCGGGTAATGGGCGGGGGGGGTGGCAATTTTAAGTCGAACATGACTAATACCAAAGATTTTATCTCCTTTACAACTTCTAACTTCTAACTTATAACTTAGTCTTGAATTAATTTTCCGATATACCTATTCTAAGTGCTCTTTCAGCATGCAGATTGTCCCCACCATCCATCCTGCCACAGTTGCTGGTTTCATTGTCATATTATCTTCTGTCATCCCTGTGGCCGCGAAGAGCCTACCACAACGTTTCTATCCGTTTCGCAAGAACTTTTTTCCATCGCCTACATGTAATGCTTATTGCTTCCAGTTTGCAAAAGATCCCAGTGGCGGATCTATGGGGGTGGGGAGGGGTTAGGGGTGTAACCCCCTTGGGCTGCCAAGTGAAAAATGATGTGAATAGAAAAACGCCATCATGTGTCCAGACCCACACAGTATCCGCATCGTCATCGGGTCAAACCCCCTTAAACTGTTACTTGATTTAAAAAGACGTTATCATGCACTGCTTTTTATGGTCTCCATTGTGTTAGTAGATGCCAGGAAAATATCACTTACGAAGGTTCAAAATAGCAACAAAAAAATCGCCTCGCCGCTACCCGGCTCGGACTTCGCGGCTCGTGGACGATGTTCCGCTTCGTCATTGGGTAGAACCCCCCTTAAACTGTTACTTAAGTGATTTAAAAAGACGTTATCATGCACTGCTTTTTGTGGTCTCCATTGTGTTAGTATATAGATGCAAGGAAAACATCACTTACGTGGGTTCAAAATAGCAACAACAAAAATCGCCTCGCCGCTACGCGGCTCGGACTTCGAGGCTCGTGGACGATGCTCCGCATCGTCATTGGGTCGAACCCCCCTCAAACTGTTACTTGATTTAAAAAGACGTTGCCAGGAAAACATCACTTACGGGGGTTCAAAATAGCACCCCCAGTGGCGTATCTGGGGTACTCCGTCAGGGGGCAAGCGACCGAAACAAAACAAAAAGGCGATGCAAATTTTCACTTCTGGCGAGCGAGCGAGCAAAAAATATCTTTAAGTAATGTTTGGTATATAAACTGGTATTGTTGCAAGTCGGGGTGGGCACATTCATTTGTTAGCGACGGTAATTTCATTTTGCAAGCGAGCGTAGCGAGCAAAAAAAATCACTTCTTTTTTAATAATCGCCACTTAAACTTGGTTCAATTGTCCCATACCGGGTGCGGGAACAATATTGTGTTTAGGGTGATTTTACACCTATTTTAGCTAGCGAGCGAAAATACACCTTTCTCTCAATGAATTGCTATATAAAATTTGTTTCATTGTTGCAGGTCGGGGGCGGGCACAATCGTGTTTAAGGCAATGTCAATCCATTTTGGCGGGCAGGCAACCCCCCTACATTTCTCTTTTTAATGATATTGTAGCAGGTCAGTGGTGGGCACATAATTCCACGAGCTAGCTAGTGAGCGTAGCGAGCGAGCGAAAAAACACTTCTCTTTTATTGAGAACATGGTACATAAACTTGGTTTCATTGTTCCATGTCAGGGACGTGATTATTAAAAGCGATGTTATTTCTATTTTGGCGAGCGAGCGTAGCGAGCGAGCAAAATTTGTAATGATAATTGGTTCATAAATTTCAGGTTTTTTGTTGCAGGTCAGGGCTTACACAATCATGTCTAAGGTGATGTTAATTCCATTTTGGCGAGCGAGCACACCAAAACTTCTTTGAATAACGTTTGGTACATAATTATTAACTGGTTGTTGCAGGTTGGGGCGGGCACGTTAGCGATGTTAATTTCATTTTGGCGAGCGAGCGTAGCGAGCAAGAAACAAAATCGCTTCTTGTTTTAATAATTGCCAATTAAACTTGGTTCAATTGTCCTCAATGAATTGGTGCAGGTCGGGGTGGGTACAATCATGTTTAAGCCAATGTCAATCCCATTTTGGCGGGCAGGCAAAAAAACCCACATCTCTTTTTAATGATATTGTAGCAGGTCAGTGGCGGGCACATTTGTTAGTAATGTAAGCATAATTCCACTTCGGCGAGCGAGCGAAAAAATCACTTCTCTTTTACTTTTAGTGAGAACATGGTACATAAACTTGGTTTCATTGTTCCATGTTGGGGCGGGCACAAGCGTGATTTATAGTAAAAGCGATGTTACTTCTATTTTGGCGAGCGAGCGTAAATTTTTTTTTAATGATGATTGGTACATAATTTTCAGGTTTTTTGTTGCAGGTCGGGGCTTACACAATCATGTTTAAGGTGATGTTAATTCCATTTTGGCGAGGAGCGTAGCTAGCGAGCAAACCAAATAATCTTTGAATAACGTTTGGTACATAATCATTAACTGGTAATTTGTTGTAGGTTTGTTGGCGATGTTAATTGTAAAGACAGCGTAGCAAGAGAGGGTAAAAAAATCAATTTTCTTTTAATGTTGATTAGTACATGAACTTGGTTTATTGTTGCAGGTCAGGGCGGGCAAAATCATAAAGGCGATGTTAATTCCATTATGGCGAGCAAGCTCGAACCAAGCTGGAAAATACACTATTCTTTCAATAATAATAATTGGTATGTAAACTTAAGTTTTTGTTGCAGGTTGGAGTGGACACGATCATGTTTTAAGATGATGTTAATTCCATTCGGCTAGCGAGCGTAAAATATAATTGTCTTATGATGATTGGAACATAGATTAACATCTACCCTAGCAGGTCGGGGCCTTATTATTTTTTTTTACTGATTTGCTGCAAGTTGGGGCAAGCACAATCGCGCTTAAGGTGATGTTAATTACATATTTGGGAGTGAGCGTATAGCGAGCGAGCAAAAATACTCTTTTCTTTCAATGATAATTGGTATATAAACATAGATCTTTATGTTGCAGGTCAGGGTGACACAAATCAACTCATATATCAATCACTAAAATCAATCAATTCATCAATTCTGGCGAGCGAGGAAACAATATCTCTTAAAATAACGTTTGGTACTTATTTACTGGGATTATTGTTGCAGGCAAGGGGCGCACATATTTTGTTAGAAATGTCAATTCCATTTTGGCGAGCGAGCATAGCGAGCAAGCAAAAAAATCAATTCTCTTTTAATAGAAATTAATACATAAACTTGTTTTTATTGGTGCAGGTCGGGATGGGCGCAATCGCGTTTAATGCGATATCAATTCCTTTTTGGCGAGAGGGCGAAAAAACACTTCCATTTTTAATGATATTGTTGCAGGTCAAGGGTGGGCACAATTGTTTTCAAAGCAATGTCTATTCCATTTATTCGCGAGCGAGCGTAGCGAGCGAAAAAATGAATTAGTCTCTTTTAGTAACATTTGGTTCATAAATTGGGTGTTATTGTTGCCATCGTTGAAGGTCGGGGACCGTCGGGGCAGGCACAATTGTATTCTAGGCAATGCTAATCCTTTTCTTTTTCAGGGGACGAGCAAGTGAAAACAATTAATACAAAATAGGCTAGCAAGCAGCTCGCGCCAGCGAATAGTTTCGAATTTGTTATATCACTTATATTTTCCTATTTTCATTTGTCTTTTTCAGGGCCGTATGCCCTGGTGGGGGAGGGGGAAAGATGCGTAAAAAGTTTTCGAAGAAACTCAAAAGCGAAAGGAGTGATGAGGGAGTTCGAGCGACCGAACTGGTCATGAGGGTACTTTTGCATTTCAAAAAGTAAAATTGAAGGATTTGGTATAGGCCTACACTACTTGTGAGCTTTGTTAAACATTTTCAGAAAAAAACTGTACGTTTTGAAAATATCTGGGATCAACTGCCCCCCCCCCGTGCGTACGGCCATGGTCTTTTTTTTTTCCCATTTTTTTCTTTCCTTTTCTTTTCCCTTTTTCTTCCCTTTCTCTTCTTCTTCCTTTTTCTTCTTCTTCCTTTTTCTTTCCTTTTCCTTTTTCTTTTTCTCTTTCTTTCTTTCTTTTCTTGTTTTTCTTTCCCCTTTTCCTTTTTTCTTTTTCTTTCCTTTCCCCTTTTTTTTCTCTTTCCCCTTTTTTTTCCTTTCCCTTTCCCCCTTTTCTTTTTTTCCCTGGAGCCCGTCAGGGGCACTCTGCCCCTGCCCCCTCAGGTACGCCAGTGCCCCCCCCCAAATCGCCTCGCCGCTACGCGGCTCGTGGACAATGCTCTGCATCGTCTTTGGGTCAACCCCCCCTTAAACTGTTACTTGATTTAAAAAGACGTAATTATCATACACTGCTTTTGATGGTCTCCATTTTGTCAGTAGATGCTAGGAAAACATCACTTACGGGGGTTCAAAATAGCAACAACAAAAAATCGCCTCGCCGCTTCGCGGCTCGTGGACGATGCTCCGTGTCGTCATTGGGTCAAGTGGTCAACCCCCTTAGCAAAAGCTAGATCCCATCATCCTCCCCTGAAAACCCTACTCTTGGAGGGGGTAGGAGAAAGCAATTTTACGTCATATTACTCCAGGAAGTGCCTGAAAATGCACCTAATGTGGTTCTAAAATTGCAAATGCTTCCTACTCAGGGAGGGGTTCTGACCCCCTCCCAGACCACCCCGCTTGGTCGCTCCGCTCCCTCGCCGCTGACGCCTCGCTCCATCGTTTTTCATATATTTCACCCCATGCGATTTTGTGCCCCCCCCTAAGAAATTCCTGGATCCGCCACTGGCTATTATTATTATTAAGACATTAGAATAGATTAACTTTTTATATGGGTAGTTCTAAGAAAAAATGGGACCGGGAAAGACATTTCACTCACCAGAATTTGAGCACACGATACCAACGTCATTGTCACTGGTGCATTGTGGGTCCTCGTCAGGTACCACGTCCGACGCGCACTGGTACATCAGCTGAAAGTTGGAATTGCAGTTGACGTTCTTGACCACAGCAGTGCCAGTGGCGTCGCCGTACCGGTCGTTGCCAAGAGACATGCTGAGGACTTCTCCGAACCCCATCTGATTGCAGACAATGTTCGCATCAAGGTTGTCGAATCCGACGCCGCAGATCGTTTGCCATTGTTCTCCCACCCTGACCTCGACGCGGCCTTCAGAGTGATTGCTGCCGCCAGCTAAGCGGGCTGCGTGAAAAAGGTAAAAAATAAAAATTGGTTGGTACATATATAAGCCTATCCGTAAGACCGTATTAACCAAATAATTTTGCATTACAAGATTAAAAAACAATGTCAAAGATATTTGAATGCTAATTTCTGTTATATCATTATTACTGTCTGTCATTGTTCATATTATATGGAAAGGTATGAAAATAAATTCGCTCTGTATAGAGCGACTACTACTACTACTACTACTACTACTACTACTACTACGAAAATGAAACTGATGGAAGTACATTCCAATGCGTATTAATTTTAATCCTATATTGGGTAAAGAATAAATCTACTACTTTTAAACGCATCAGGGGGGGTCACAAAGCCTGTTTTCAATGACAAATGACAAAAATCAGTGACAAATCTGCTGATAACCAATCAGAAGCAAGGATTTCACCAGCTTATAACAAAAACTGTCATTTGTCAGTTTGTATTTGTATTGTGAAACACCGCTCAGGTCTCAACATCATCATACAACATAACATCTGTTACTGTAAGCGATTGAACAAATTTATGTTGTATTAATGAGTTTGTAACTTCCTTTTCAATACTTAATTTCATTTCCTTTAAACAAAGACTGAGTTTGACACTTGACATTAATAACCACCATCATGATCATTGGCATCATTATTTTCTTCTCCGACGCTATAGCATCTTATTTATCACTGGCAGCCCGTTATCATCACCATCATCATCATCATAATTTTCTTCTTCATTATCATGTTCTTCATCTTCCTCTCCATCTTTTTCTTCGTCTTCTTCTTCTCCTTTATCTTCACCATCTTCTTCTTTTGGGTGTAATTATCACCACCACCAACATCATCATAATAATCATCATCATCTTCACCATCATCATTCTTCACCATCATCATCCGTCTTCATCATCATCCATCATCGCCATCGTCATCATCATCATCATCATCATCATCATCATCATCCATCACCACGCTTATTATTCTCTTACATTCAGGCAAGCATATCACTCCAGCGTCCTCAGCGTGCCGACAATTGTGGACGCCAATGCCACGGTGTACGCAGTCGAGGATTGACGATTCGCTGCCGTAGCACCGGGTGTCGTCCATGTGGATAGGGCCGAGACCCTGGCCGAAACGAGCGTTGGTGGTAGCAGCGAAAACTTCCTGGAAGCCGAGTTGACGACAGACGATCTAAAGATGTATTGATAAACGGCGGAGTTGTGACGTAAGTTCATATAAATGTTCAAACTTTATTATATTGATAGATTGTTTGAAAGATAAGAAAGATGAGAGTGTTTAATTGAACTGGGATAAATTTACCTTACTGATACCTAATATCGTATTGCATTAATTTGAGTTTTGACGAAAAATGTCCATACTTTTTTGTTAGTATCGTATATGTATACTACCAATCCCATTGAATTTCTTCTTCTTCTTCTTTTTCTTCTTCTTTTTCTTCTTCTTTTTCTTCCTCTTCTTCTTCTTTGTTTTTGTGTAATACCAGATGGACAAAACTAAAATTGCTAGAGTTGCTATATGTGAGTATCGCCTGTTGTAGGAAGAATTAAAAACAAAACAAAACAACGAAACAAGAAGTGGAAGAAGAGGTAGATAAAACTAAAACACAAGATTGCAAAAATTAAAATATGAATACAATACAAAACCTTCCCCCAAAAAAAAGAGGAAAATTGTAAAGGGTATCAAACAAACCGGAGAAGAGATAAGAAGGGAAGACATAACCAGAAAAAAACCCGAGGATGACCACTTTCTCCAAATTAGATTAACTCGATCACAGCTACTTTCGAAAATATCAACCTAAGGCTTGAGCGTCATCTATTGAAATTGTCGAACATGAAAATGAAGCACTACGTAATTCAAGCAAGATATTGCCCTTGAATTGATTTTTCGAAAGTCGTTGCAGTTGAATTCAGTACAAACCCGAGCATCGGTAGTGTCCCAGCTATCATCACAGATCGTTCCCCAAGCATTATTGAGATAGACTTCTACCCTCCCCTGAAATGGACTATTCCCTCCCACCAGCCGAACGGGTGTGGCTAGATCTGGCGGAAGCGTCGTCACTAGGTTAGGCAGCATCGTCGTCACCATCGACACTATTGAAAAAGAAAATGACGATAAAAGCGTATGCTAGTTTGAATCCAGGGCGGATCCAGGGGGCTTGGGGCGCACGCCCCCCCCCCCTTTTTTTACCTTCCAAAAGAAAATTAAAAATAAAATATTCACATAAATGTACAGTTTACTCATTCTAAAATGCCTCAGAATGAACCATATAGCATCTTAAAGGTAAAGACCAGTTTTGGAAACGCCCTCTCTCAAAAAAAATGAAATGGAAGCTCTCATTACCAATCATGTGAAAGAATATGTTTTGACTAATACGTGATGATAAAAAATTTGCCGGGAAACCGCCTACTAATTGATATATTTGGTAAATTATTATATCTATTGGGACCAAATAGATATCGCGCACGTGTCGCATAGTCCCATATACATCTTTCTGTGTACAGTGCTTGTAACTTGAGACTGAGCCAAATTTCTTATCATTTTGATGATTCCAGAACCTTGCAGTACATATCAATACTTATATGCTAGATGATCAACCTTTTCTGATCGATTCCACAAGGTTTCTTTCACAATGCAATCGCATGACCAGAACTGGTCTTTATCTTTAAGGTTCATAATTTTCCGGGACCCTTAAATGGGCCCCGGACCCCACACCGTAAAGGCTTCGCGCTCGCAATTTCGTACATTCCACGCCCCCCCCCCAACCCCCTTTGGAAAATCTTGGGTCCGCCCCTGGAATCATTCGGATTATCAATTTGTTCTCATGTCAGACTGAAGGCATGCTTAGTATGATGACCATTCGTGACTGATACTAGATTATGACATATAAAAAACTTTTGTGTGCATGATAAAAAAAAATTTAAAAATTCACATTTGCAAATTTCCGATAATGGTAACGTTAACGACTACAAAAATGGTCATCAACATTTAAAATTTGCCGACGAAGGAAAAAGGGTCATTAAGATTTATGCGATTAGTCAACTAAGCTCCTAAAATCGCCAAATCCCGGACAGAAATTTGTCCTATACACCCCCCACACACACACACACACACACACACCCTGCTCTCTCTCTCTCTCTCTCTCTCTATCTCTAGCCAGTAGCAAAACCCTTAGCAATGGTTTTCAGATTCTTGCATTCTTACCCGGGGATGATGGGTAACAGACCACACCCGGGTCAGCGAGGTGTTGGCAGTCCCCCTCGGAGAACTGCCCCACCGGGCAATCCTCGAGATGGCTCTCACTCCCTGTGCACTGGTAGTTCGTGGACATGATCCGTCCCATGCTCGAGCCGAAGCGGGCCGTACGCGACACCGAAGTCGCGTTGGTGTAGCCGAGGTGTTGGCAGACGACCGATCCGTCACCGATGTCCCAGTACGCGCCGCACAACGACATCCAGTCCGAGGAGTTCGATCGCATTTCAACCCGACCTTCGTTTGGCGCGCTCCCGTTGACCAATCGAAGTTCGTAAGATTCTTAAGAATGTTAAAAAAATGAACCGAAGCAAAATTATGATTGAATCCAATTTAGTTTGGATGAATTCGGACGAAGATCTTACATTCAAAATTGAACGCCCTGAAAAAGGTATATAATAAATCTATTCTAGAAGAAGACGAAGAAGAGGAGGAAGAAAAAGAAGAAGAACTAACTGGATATGGAGAATACTTATATTCACAAAATTACAAAAATTCCTTTGATTCCGATCAAAGTGATAAACGAGGAGAAAGCAGGAGCCTATCATCATGAAAGTTAGCATATGCATTTCAAAGTAGGCCAGGAAAAAAAGTCAATTCAGAATTTCAGATTGAGAATCACATATGATATTATACATTAGCGTAGCATTGGGGAGGGCTGGGGCCCGTAACCTCCCTAGGAGGGAGATGAAGGAAATACTACAAAGTAAGATGACAAGGTCTCATACCTACTTGGAGGCCTTGTTTACATTTTTTAAATCGTAATCCCCACCCCCCTCCCCCTTCCCCCCTCCCCATCATTGGATGGGCCCTTGTTACGCAACGGCCTGTACCAACTTGGAAGCGCATTCAAACATCGGCTTCCCATTTAAAAAAAAATAACAGCGGATACTAATATATTTTTTACATCTAAGTTCGATAGTTTAAGTCATGAAAACATTAAATTTTAGAAAAATACGTACCTTGGCACTTCACTGTCACTAATCCATTTAGACAAAAGAACAATAACAGCAGAGACGACCGAATAGGTAAAGTTGGTGTAATTCTGTCGGGCGCCATTTTGTATTCTGCAAATATAAGAAATACATGTGCATGAAGTAGCAGAGGGCGTCAAAAAATAGTACAAGGTATTTTGATTGCTATATTTGGATGCCAATGCGTTACAAAGTATTATGTATGATAAACATGAGTTAACAACTAAATTCTTGAGAACGTGACTTATTAAAGCTTAAATCTAAAGATATTCAACAAAGGTCCTAATTATACCAGTCCATCTTTCATTCTTGAGTAATGAAAGACACCAAAAAAAAAATCAAATGTACACGGGGTATGAATAATTCAGTTGTAAATTGCGAAAGGCGGAGTTATTTTTTTCAGTTCAAAGTAGAATATAAAGTGTGTGAGGATATCATTTATTCCATTTATTCGTTTATTACGGTCACGGTCGTGATGTTTACGTACATTTTTTGTTTAACCTTCGATTTTAAAATCTGTTTTGCTTCGTTGTTATTTTTTTAACCATATTTCAACCTCCTTTATCATTGTCGTTGCTCTCATTTCTACTCACTCTATATACATGTAGTCAGGCGCGGATCCAGGATTTCTTAGGGGGGAGGCCCAAATTTGAAATTATGCGAGCCAAATATTGGTACGTAATGGTGACCAGCAGTGGCGTAATGAGCAAAAACGTTTGGGGGGTTTGGTCGGGCAGACAAAAAATCCGCATCACCCCACTTTTACATGCAGGCACGTTTTTCAAAGTGTGTGGGGGGAGGCTAAAGTATTTACGATCAGGTAGAGCGTAGCGTAAATTGGCATGGGGTCTAAGGGCGTAGCCCCGGCGGGGTTTAGGGCAGAGCCCAGGAAGCTCAGGGGGTATGGGCATTAAATACGGTCAGATGAGCATATTTTGATACCTTATTCATGGCACTGGCAGGTCAATAATTGGCGTGGGGTCCAGGGGGCTGAGCCCCCTGAAACTCAGGGATTTGAGGCATTTTATAACGGTCAGATAAGCATTCAGGGGCCCGCCTTAGGCCCCCTGGTGGGGTTGAGGGGGCGGATCCCCTGGAAGCTCATAGGTTTTAGGCATTAAATTACCGTCAGATGAGCATATAGGGGCCCGCCTAAGGGCCCTAGGTGGGGTCCAGGGGGGAGAGCCCCCGGAAGCTCAGTGGTTTTAGGCATTTAATTACGGTCAGATGAGCATATTTTGATACCTTATTTGTGACCCTGGCAGGTCACTAACTGGCGTGGGGTCCAGGTGGCGGTTTTAGGGGTTTAAGGGGTTTTAGGCATTAAATAACAGTCAGATGAGCATATTTTGATACCTTATTTGTGACACCGGCAGGTCACTAATTGGCGTGTGGTCCAGGAAGCTCAGAGGTTTTAGACATTTTGTAACGGTCAGATAAGCATTCAAGGGCCGGCCTTAGGGCCCCTCAAGGGGTCGAGGGGGCGGAGCCCCCGAGAGCTCAGGGGTTTAGGCAATAAATTACAGTCAGATAAGCATCCAGGGGCCCGCCTTAAGGCCCTAGGTGGGGTCCAGGGGGCAGAGCCCCCGGAAGCTCAGGGGTTTTAGGCTTTAATTACAGTCAGATGAGCATGTTTTGATACCTTATTTGTGACACTGCATGGCAGGTCACTAACTGGCGTGGGGTCCAGGAGGCGGAGCCCCCAGAAGCTCAGGGGTTTTAGGCATTTTATAACGGTCAGATAAGCATTCAAGGGCCCGCTTAGGGCCCCTGGTGGGTCGAGGGGGTGGAGGCCCCGGAAGCTCAGGGATTTTAGGCATTTAATTACGGTCAGATAAACATATTTTGATACCTTATTTGTGACACTAGCAGGACACTAGTTGGCGTGAGGTCCAGGGGGCGGAGCCCCCAGAAGCTTAGGGGTTTTAGGCATTAAATTACCGTCAGATTAGCATCCAGGGGTCCACCTTAGGGCCCTAGGTGGGTTCCAGGGGGCAGAGCCACCGGAAGCTCAGGGGTTTTAGGCATATTTTAATTACGGTCAGATGAACATATTTTTATACCTTATTTGTGACACTGGCAGGACACTAACTGGCGTGGGGTCCACAGGGCAGAGCCCCCAGAAGCTCAGGGGTTTCAGGCATTAAATTACCGTCAGATGTGCATCCAGGGGCCCGCCTTAGTCCCCTAGGTGGAATCCAGGGGGCAGAGCCCCGGGAAGCTCAGGGTTTTTTGGCATTTAATCACGGTCAGATGAGCATATTTTGATACCTCATTATTTTGTGACACTATTCTTTCTTTCTTTCTATTTCTCTTCGAGGCTCCCGAGCCCCGCCGTTCCGCGGGTCCTGAAATGTAGGCCTCTAAATAAGCATATTTCTTGCATGATTGTATATTTAGGAATTTGTCATTTTCCAAAAACCGCATTAAAAAAAGTGTGGAAAAATCTCGGAAAATTATGTCATTTCAGCAATATTTGTAAATCACCGGTATCGAATTAGAAATAAACCACGTTTTAATTATATTGGGAGGGGGGCGGGGAAGACAAGAGCCTTCCGCCCCCCGATCCAATGCTATGAATTACCCATAATACATGAGCAGAAAGAGATGTTGGCGGGATTAATCGCAACTGATCGCCACTTCTTTTCACCCTTTTCTTTTTTTCTTCCTCTTTTTTGTTTCCTTTTAACTCTTCTCTTTCCTTTTCCCTTCCTTCGCTCTTTTTGGCGGGGCGGGGAGGGGCACGGGCCTTTTGGCCCCCCGATCCACAACTTGTTAGCGGGAAAATTGCAACTGATATCCCCCTCCTTTTCTTTTCTTCTTCCTCTTTTTTCCTTCCCTTTATCTCCTTTTTCCCTTTTATCTTTCCCTTTTTTCTTTCCCTTTCCTTCCTTCTCTCTTATTTTTTTGATGGGGGAGGGGGGAGGTAACAGCCTGAGATGCAAGGCCCTTTTTCCCCCGATCTCCTTCTTCCCCCTTTTCTTTTCTTCTTCCTCTTCTTTCTTTCCCTTTCTCTCCTCTTTCCCTTTCCCTTCTTTTCCTTCTCTCTCTCTTTTTTTGCCGGGGCAAGGCCCGCTCGCCCCCCTGGATCCGCGCCTGCATGTAGTTGCATTCTGTTTGCTTTTACTCTTTTCTGAACTTCGCTATACATCTTCTTACATAATTTTTAGTAAAGCATTGTCGTCGTAATTTGTTAGTTAATTATACATATACATATACATATATGTATACATATACATATATGTATACATATAATTATGAAACATTTAAACAGCATACATATATATATATATATATATATATATATAATATATATATATACATATGTATACTATAACATGTAATTCATTGATTACGCAATTTATGATTTATGTACGATAGACACCTCTATATGTATATATATGACTAAATCAAATCAAATCAAATCAATTCATATAATATAATGAGTCTCCAATGTAGAGAGACTTCAATATGTTCTCTTAGATTGAAACACCGAGTCCTTCAACCGATTTCTTAAACAATTTGAAATCAAATACTATTCCCTTTTGTATAATTTTATGTTACCCGTGCCACGTCACACCATGACGCAAACTGTATAGTTGTTTCCTTTGGTTTCTTAAACTCTGAAAGTGGTCGAGAATTCGAACAGATATTCCGGTGTGCGCATCCGACGGATATCTGCGTATCCGAACCAATGTCGTTTGCTTACTGACCTAATGTGATTGAGATGATCTGCTTCAACAATGAAAGTTAAATATTTTTGTTTTAACAATACTATTTTAAATGAATTATATTATTTTAACCAGGCGCGATTGTAGAATAATAGTTGGGAGAGGGGAGGGGGAAGGCTTGGCGGTTCTTGCATTCATGGAGAGGGGGGCTTGAAGACATTTGGAGCGGGTGCCTGCCCTCCCCATAGCCCCCCGTAAGAACCGGTATTACCTTGTTGTTATAGCGCGACACGGTAAATTGAAACTATATAATTAGTTGATTCTGATATTGCTGAATTACAAATGGCAAGCGAAGTTTTCTTTTCTATAAAGAATTACTAACCTAGAAAATTGATATTTCATGGTTACAACCGAAACACTTACGATGTACATTTTAGCATCTTAGAAAATAATTTTGTCATGATGCCTATTGTAGTTTTCGAGAAGTATGTATTCATATCAATGTACATGTAGGTCTATGCGAAAAAAAAACTTACCCAAAGTAATGTTCTATTATCTTAATTGCAGCATTATTTGTATTATAAAAGGGAACAAGTCGCTTAGACATAGAATAACAACATTTGATGAATAATCACAGTATAATTATGTAAATATTGTTCACTCAACAATATACATGTATAGACGTGAATGTTTTATCTTGAGAAAATAAATTGGTCAAATTCTGTAAGTCTCGTGATGTACTTAGTGGTCCATTCACTTGGCTTCAACCGAGGTTAGGTGTTCGAATCCCTGACTGGCCCTAACGTCCTATAGCAAGTCATTAATCCATATTTGCGACGCCTAATCTATGTGTAAATGGGTATATACCTGGTATGCTTAAGCTTTACATAATATTTAGGCCGCTGATATGTAATCAGGGTAACGACAATCAAAGCGCTTTGAACTGTTGAAGCGGGGAAAGACGCTAAATAAATTGTTTCTGTAATTAGAGACTTACAGACTTAGCAGTTAGCACATAATAAGCGAGGCTGCACGAAGTCCGGGCTGATGAGGATGGGGAAAAGGGCTTCCCTAATAGATTTTGACAAATTCAACAAATTGATTTTAGGCCTATTCGAAACCTTAATTGATCGTGTCCAATGGAAGGATTAGGAAGCTGTATCATAATATTAGAGAGCATATTATGCTAGTAAGTGCACAGCTCGCTTAGAGTTCAATACCCTATTTATGTCATTATGGTTAATATCAAAGAGGCGTGCCTGCATGATAGAATGGTTTTTAAAAAAAAGCAAAGTACAGTATGGAATCAGGGGGGAAATTGAACCATTTAGATACTAAACGTTTTGATATTAATCATGGATGTTAATACTGAATTAAAGATAAAGTTGAGTTCTGGTCATGCATTCATTGCATTGTGAAAGAAACGTTGTGGAATCGATCAGAAAAGGTTGATCATGTAGCATATAAGTGTTGGTGTGTACTGCAAGGTTCTGGAATCATCAAAACGATAAGAAATTTGGCCCAGTCTTGGTAAAGTTACAAGCACTGTACATCAAAAGATGTATATGGGACTACACGAACATGTGGCATAAAAATTCGTCCCGATTTGTATGCTGTTACATGCCATATTAAGAATATTAAGGCATTTGAAGAGCCATGCTTTTCAGGGAACATTTTTTTATCTGATGTTCTTCCACACTTGCATAACACAATGATAACGCTCACAAATTATGTTTCACCTCTTCCCAGAACTCAACCTTCTCTATAAGCCTTCATTGGCCACAAAGAGCAAAGCACTTCCCTTATACTGAGAATCTATATGACACTTGCATAACTACTCGATTTTTAAAGTAAAGGTTAATAGGGGCGTCTCTTCCGTCGACAGGAACGCAGGGACAACGCCCACTTTTTCCACTCAATGGATTCAACGTTTTCAACCATCAATTTGTTTGTGTCAATTTCATTCCAACGTTAAGAAATGACAATAAGCTGAAGACCAAGAGGGTGGGGGGGGGCGTGAGAGAGGGTAGGGGTTGTGTGTTTGTGTTGTTCCTCCTCCCCTGCAATGAAGTGATGCACATTATATTGTGAACTGGTTGGTACAAAAGAGACACCCTCACAGAATCTTAGAAAACCGCCACACACTGCACATAATGATGATTTTCCTAGAATGTCTAAAATTACAAGCAATGCCCCTTCCCCTTCTCATGCAATATCGTCTGGAGCCAGAATGGTGCAGTTAACCAAAAGACTTTACCAAAGTCATAATTAACGCCCTTCTAGATCAGAACAGACAATATTAAAATCATGGCAAGTAGTCGTGCTATGCATCGAACCCTGGCAAATATACTCGCGGACAACTACCTCACTGACAACTATCCGACGGGCAAGTACCTCCTCTCCTCCCCACACACCCCTCCTCCAAAATACACACATAACCCTACAGAGAGTTACTAAATGATTATCCCATTGTAAATAAACTACACGGGGTTGATGTGTTGAGGGGCCGTCACATATCGAAAACGGAGCCTGCCCGATCACTGCTCGATCACTGCGGGCTCCGCCGAGTTTTTTGGGGGTCGGCCGACGTTCGCAGGGCAACGAAACCTGCTCCCAATTCAGTGATTTTACAATTGATGGCGAATTTTGAGGTCGCAGAGCTCGTAAACAGGTCGCCCGTAGATCGCTCGGGCATCGGCAAACATCGATCGATATTCGGGCGGCAATCCGACGATTTCAGACCATTTTTGGGCTTTTAAAATTCGGACGGAGGTCGGCAGAGCTGCGCGGCCGCCGAACGGGCTCCCTACGATACTCGAACGTCCCCCTCCCGTATCCCGCCCGCGACTTGTACAAAGTCGGGCGTTCTGGTGTCGGCCCGCCGTCGGGCAGCTTCTACGTTCCCCATGTGGTGTATATATCCCCTGCATTCTGAGATACTTTAGATTATTCCTCGGTGCTGGAGAAACCGTCTTGTCCGAGCTACGTCATCGCTGTCTTGTACACAGGAGCTACGTCATCGCTGTCTTGTACACAGTAGCTACGTCAACTCACCCCACGCAACGGCTCCGCCGTGCTTGTATTGCCCCTTGGTCTTCTTTGGCGGCATTTTAATTCGGTTTGCTGTACATTCTCATTTTCTGCAAATTCTGCAACCCCTCCTGTGCCCACTCACTCAAAACCTTCAAAACCTTCTGACCTCAGAAATATGATGTGTACAACTTGTTAAGTGTCCTATATATATTATATTCGAGGCGCGGACGCATCGGAGTACGCCAGGCAGGACGTCGGGCGGAGCCCGGGTGTCGGGAGGGCGGCACCGACAGATCTATTGATCGTCGACCGAAACTCGGACGGCGCCCGCCCTTATGTCGAGCGGGCTTCGCCCGACTCCCGTTCGTTTACTGACGGGTGTTCAAAGGGCACCTCCCGAGCCCCGTCCAATATGTAACAGGGTATAGATTTCAAGCGAAGAATTATACGCTCGACTCCCAGGCGGGTTTGAAATTCGGCGACTTTCTGGCGATCCACAGATTCGGCCGGAGACCGTTGGATATGTGACGCAAGCAATGCGTGGTAATAGGTGGTAGTAGTCCGGGGATGATAATTCAGGGGTCTCGTTGTCCTACAACACTTATATAAAGATTTAAAGGAAAACCGTATGCCTATTCGCCAAATAACTTGCTTTCAAACTTGATGACAAAATGGTAATTTATCTTTCTATCTATTTAATGGAAGTATTTTTCTTTCATAAATACAAACTTGGATATTCTGGATAAGTTTTATTTCAAATGTATAGATATTAATTATGAATATAATTTTTTTTCTTACGCACGTTAAATAATTACGAGTAAAAATATTTCAGGCATAGGAAACTCGATAGAAACTATGATCCATAGTGAAAGGAAATGAAAGAGGACCACATAGACGGCTATACGCCTTATAACGTAATGTGCTCCTCATTCAAAAATACATTTTTGTTTGTTTGTTTCGTTTTTCAACATAATGGAAAGTAATATAATAATAATAATAATAACGAGAAATTTAATTCGTCATTGAGGACGATTTAGGTGGTCTGTCTTTAAATCTGATGGACGCTGATCTTGTTAAAGATTGTCACAGCTACAACATATCGAAATTTGGAAGAAAATCGATCAATATTAACAGTGATACAATCAATTTCCCATAAATTTGCCGACGTCATAATATGCAAATTCGTTTTTTGAGTTCCAAGGCCGTTATGATGATGTCATGATATATTTAATGGCCAAATGAGACATGAAATCATTTCTCCGACTCATACTCTATCCAAATATGAAAAGAAAATTAGGGGTCACCGGGCTTCCTAAAGAGCTATTAAGGATTTGGTATAGGCATGTTTTTGCCCATATATGCAATGTATTACAAGAGCTCGCACGTACGGACATTTATCTGGAACGGACGCTCATTCCGTTATTAATGGTCATAAAGAGATAAACGTGGTACCAAATTGTTCGGGAAAAAGTGGGCAATAGTATGAAAGACAAAGCATGGCGATTCTAGGTTGCGTACCACCATTACGACAAAAAACGTGCGCGCTAATTTATGCGCGCGCAAAGGTGTGCACACGCAAAATTTTCGAAATGCTTGAAATGGCCTAAAACGTACTCTAATTTGATCAAAAAGTGATTTTGAGCATTTTTAATTTTTGCGCGCATCGACGCGCGGAGGTACGCGTACGCGCGCGTTTATTGACGCTAAGTTGACCGGACAGATATTGACCTTAATCGTGACAAATATGAATGAGAAATAATTTTTGGTTATGAAGATATGATCATGATTAGGGTTAGAATGTACTTTACAAAATGGCGCCTGGATGACGTCAGGATAATTTGGTGAACTTAAAAAAAATCTCAAGTCACATCTCAAGATGTTGACCTATAACTGTGTCAAATTTGAAAGAAATCTGACGGTTAGATTTTGAGTAATCGTGTGCACAAAAAAGTGTACCAAAAAAATCCGAGTGTTTGTACAGTTTCAATTAGAATACGAGAAATTTAATTCGTCATTGAGGACGAATTAGGTGGTCTGTCGTGTAATCTGAATAATTGATCTTGTAGAGAATCGTCTAAGCTACAACATATCGAAATTTGGAAGAAAATCGATCAATATTTACAGAGATACAATCAATTTTCCACACATTTGCAGACGTCATAATATGCAAATTCGTTTTTTTTAGTTCCAAGGCCGTTATGATGTCACGATATATTTAATGGCCGAATGAGACATGAAATCATATCTACGATTCATACTCTATCCAATTATGAAAAAAAATTAGGGGTCAACGGACTTCCTAAAGAGCTATAATGGATTTTGTATAGGCATGTTTTTGCCCATATCTGTTATGTATTACAAGAGCTCGCACGCACGGACATTTATCTGGAACGGACGCTCATTCCGTTATTAATGGTCATAAAGAGATAAACAGTGTATCAAATTGTTCGGAAAAAATGGGCAATACTATAATAGACAAAAATGGCGATTCTATGGTGCGTACGGCCATGACGCGCGCGCGTATAGGTGTGCGCGCGCAAGGTGTGCGTACCCAAAATTTTTGAAATGCTTGAAATGGCCTAAAACGTACTCTAATTTGATTAAAAAGTGATTTTAAGCATTTTTTATATTTGCGCGCACCGACGCGCAGACGTACGCGTACGCGCGCGTTTATTGACCTGAAGTTGACCGGACGGATATTGACCTTAATCGTGATAAATATGAATGACAAATGATTTTTGGTTATGAAGATATGATCATTAGTTGATTTTCAGGGTACTTCACAAAATGGCGCCTGGATGACGTCAGGATGATCTGGTGAACTTGAAAAGTTTTAAGTCACATCTCAAGATGTTGACCTACAACTGTGTCAAATTTGAAAGAAATTGTGGTTCAGTTTTGAGAAATCGTGTGCACAAAAAAGTGTACCAAAAAAATTCGAGTGTTTATACAGTTTCAATTAGAATACGAGAAATTTAATTCGTCATTGAGGACGAATTAGGTGGTCTGTCTTTAAATCTGGTGGACGCTGATCTTGGTAAGGATTGTCACAGCTACAACATATCGAAATTTGGAAGAAAATCGATCAATATTTACAGAGATACAATCCATTTTCCATAAATTTGCTGACGTCATAATATGCAAAATTCGTTTTTTGAGTTCAAAGGCCATTATGATGATGTCACGATATATTTAATGGCCAAATGAGACATGAAATCACATCTACAATTCATACTCTTTTTAAATATGAAAAGAAATTTAGGGGTCAACTGACTTCCTAAAGAGCTATAATGGATTTTGTATGGGCATGTTTTTGCCAAAATATGTTATGTATTACAAGAGCTCGCACGCATGGACATTTATCTGGAACGGACGCTCATTCCGTTATTAATGGTCATAAAGAGATAAACATGGTATCAAATTGTTCGGAAAAAAATGGGCAATACTATGATAGACAAAAAACGGCGATTTTATGGTGCGTACGGCCATAACGTACGAAAACGCGCGGTGTGTGCGCGCAAAGGTGTGCGTACGCAAAATTTTGAAATGCTTGAAATGGCCTTAAACGTACTCTAATTTGATCAAAAATGATTTTGAGCATTTATTATTTTGCGGACCGACGCGCGGACGACGTACGCGCGCGTTTTTGACCTGAAGTTGACCGGACGGATATTGACCTTAATCGTGATAAATATGAATGAGAAATGATTTTTGGTTATGAAGATATGATCATGAGTTGATTTTAGAGTACTTCACAAAATGGCGCCTGGATGACGTCAGGATAATTTGGTGAACTTGAAAGTTTCAAGTCACATCTCAAGATGTTGACCTACAACTGGGTCAAATTTGAAAGAAATTGTGTGGTTCAGTTTTGAGTAATCGTGTGCACAAAAAAGTGTACCAAAAAAATCCGAGTGTTTGTACAGTTTCAATTAGAATACGAGAAATTTAATTCGTCATTGAGGACGAATTAGGTGGTCTGTCGTGTAATCTTAATAATATGTCTTTTAGAGAATTGTCTGAGCTACAACATATCGAAATTCAGACGAAAATCGATCAATATTTACAGAGATACAATCAATTTTCCATAAATTTGCTGACGTCATAATATGCAAATTCGTTTTTGAGTTCCAAGGCCATTATGATGATGTCACGATATACTAAATGGCCAAATGAGACATGAAATCATATCTACGATTCATACTCTATCTAAATATGAGAAGAAAATTAGGGGTCAACGCGCTTCCTAAAGAGCTATTAAGGATTTTGTATAGGCATGTTTTTGCCCATATATGCTATGTATTACAAAAGCTCGCACGTACGGACATTTATCTGGAACGGACGCTCATTCCGTTATTAATGGTCGTAAAGAGATAAACGTGGTACCAAATTGTTCAGAAAAAAATGGGGAATATCATGCCAACGAAAAAAAGATTTATGTTGCGTTCGGCCATGACGAACGAAAACGCGCGCATTTGCGTGTGAGCGTTTTTGTGTGAAATGCTTAAAATTGGCTGAAACGTACTCTAATTTGAATAAAAAGTGATTTTGAGCATTTTGAAATTTTGCGCGCGCACTGACGCGCGGACGTACGCGTACGCGCGTTTATTGACATGAAAATGACCGGACGGATATTGAACTTGATATTGATAAATTTGAATGAGAAATGACATTCCATTATGAAGATATGATCATGAATTGATTTTAAGAAAATTTCACAAAATGGCGCCTGGATGACGTCACGATAACTTGATGAACTTTAAAATGTTCCTGTCACGTCTCATGAAGACAACCTATGACTGTGTCAAATTTGAGCGAAATCGGGTGGTTCAGTTTTGAGAAATCCACTGCACAAAAAAATGGGGGTCAAATAAATAAAAATAAATAATAATAAAGAAGAAAGAAAATTCTGACGAAATTAATAGGTGGTCTGTCGATGACAGACCACCTAACGAGAAATTTAATTCGTCATTGAGGACGAATTAGGTGGTCTGTCTTTAAATCTGGTGGACGCTGATCTTGTTAAAGATTGTCACAGCTACAACATATCGAAATTTGGAAGAAAATCAATCAATATTAACAGAGATACAATCAATTTCCATAAATATGCCGACGTCATAATATGCAAATTCATATTTTGAGTTCCAAGGCCGTTATGATGATGTCACGATATATTTAATGGCCGAATGAGACATGAAATCATATCTACAATTCATACTCTATCCAAATATGAAAAGAACATTAGGGGTCAACGGGCATCCTAAAGAGCTATAATGGATTATGTACAGGATGTTTTTGCCCATATCTGTTATGTATTACAAGAGCTCGCACGCACGGACATTTATCTGAACGGACGCTCATTCCGTTATTAATGGTCATAAAGAGATAAATATGGTACCAAATTGTTTGAAAAAATTAGGAATATCATGCCAAAAGAAATGTGGAATTATTGTGCGTTCGGCCGTCACGACCGAAAACGCGCGCATTCGCGTGTGCGCGTTTTTTCTCGAAAAAATGGCTGAAACGTACTCTAATTTAAATAAAAAGTGATTTTGAGCATTTTAAAATTTTGCGCGCGTACTGACGCGCGGACGTACGCGTACGCGCGCGTTTATTGACCTGAAAATGACCGGATGGATATTGACCTTGATCATGATAAATATGAATGAGAAATGATTTTCCGTTATGAAGATATGATCATTAGTTGATTTTCACAAAATGGCGCCTGGATGACGTCACGATGATTTGATGAACTTGAAAATGTTCCTGTCACGTCTCATGACAATGACCTATGACTGTGTCAAAATTGAAAGAAATTGTACGGTTTGATTTTGAGTAATCGCTTGCACAAAAAAGTGGAGAAATAAAAATAAACTAGAAATGTAATTCGTCATGAAGACGAATTAGGTGGTCTGTTATGTAATCTGAATAACTGATCTTGTAGAAAATTGTCTTAGCTACAACATATCAAAATTTGGAAGAAAATCGATCCATATTTACAGAGATACAATCAATTTTCCATAAATATGCTGACGTCATAATATGCAAATTCGTATTTTGAGTTCCAAGGCCAAAGGGCAAAGGGCAGAGCTGTAGAAAATTAAGGAACATTACAAGACATAATAGAAGGAGAACGAGAACCAGAGGCGGGAGAGGCGGGAGAGGTAAAGGGTGAGAGAGAAGAAAA
Organism: Mesocentrotus franciscanus; assembly: GCA_037976565.1. Taxonomy (NCBI): domain Eukaryota; kingdom Metazoa; phylum Echinodermata; class Echinoidea; order Camarodonta; family Strongylocentrotidae; genus Mesocentrotus; species Mesocentrotus franciscanus. Next base: position 6,323,275 of record CP137673.1, read on the forward strand.
AGAGAAGGGCAGAGGCAGAGGGAGACAGAGCAAGAGAATAAGAGGGAGGCAAGGCAAGAGGTCGAGGTAGAGGGAGGCATGCAGAGAGAGAGGGAGAGGGTAAGAGTAGAGAGATATATGCAGAGACAGAGCAAGAGAAGGAGAGGGGCAAAATAAGAGAGGAGAAGGGAAACAGAGAAAGAGAGAGATGCAATGGAGAACGATGCATTCAATATATCCAGCATAAATAGAATTTAATATAGAGAAAGAGAGAAGTATAGACAAGTAAACAATTCTATGTCCACGGGAGAGACGTAAACATGCATATACCTTGGGCTGAATAACTGGAAAAAGTAAAAACGTCTGGGAAGGAGACTAGCAAGGTGATTTGATATTGTAGCAGAGTTGGGAGATAAACCCTATCTATATAATAATACGCAAAATCGCCGCGGGGGGTGCGTAACGGCCTGCCAATGTGAATTTTTGGACATCAAACCCGTCTTTCCTAGACCCTGCCCGCCTCGGCCGTCGCGCGGGAACGGCGACACAATTCCAAGCGGACCCGCTCGCCCATGCCGCGTGCCACGTCGACCCCGTGGTCGCCGTCCATGTCGTTAAAGGTGGTTTCGGGGTCCCGGGAGGACGGGCGGACGAGAGCACGGCCGGCGTCGTCCGTGCAAGGAGGCGACGAACCCGCGAGAGCGAGTCGGCGAGGCGTGCACCCGCCCTCTGCACGTCTAATCAAAGAGATCACACTATCAAGAGACAGTCCAGTCCATGATGTGTTGTAGCAAATATGCACGTCGCAAAGGGTCGGGCCTATCCCGTGTTAGGCATCTTGCTATATGCAGTCTAATCAAAGAGATACACTATCAAGAGACACGCCATTCACGTCATGTTACGTAGCACATGCATGATGCGATGGGTTGGGCCTATCCCGTGTGAGGCATCTTGCTATATATACGCATCAGCCAAACTGACGTCAACGTAATACGTGGTTCTACGCTCACACACGTACACACACAGTCGAGATAATTCGTGCGACGGTTACAATATATTGGCACAAACAGTCCGATTTTTCGCGTAAAATCTTTACTTTGAATATATTTGTACAAATTCTGTGGACCATGCCAACATAATCATAGTCCAAGCTTCTGCTTTATTGGTCTTTTATGAAAACTACATTGAAATCACAACAATAATAACGCAAATAGATTGTAAATGTCGAGACCATATAACTGAAGAGAAGAAAAATTCAGCGAGGTAATATCACATGCCTCCGCACGGGCAACTCCCGCGGTGTCAGGCCAGTCACGGCGCTCACACAATGCAATTTAACCTATGCAGTAACTGCAGCACTCTAGCTATACTGCATGTAGTACCTGTATATAGCGTGTATTTAGATCATTCAATGTTTCATGTTTGAGCCGTGCAATTGTTGTTTTCTTTTATTTCTTTTTGAATGTGATGTGAATGTGAGTACGGTACGTACATGCTATTACAGAAGTGTGCAAGGAATGATAGGCCTACAGGTGGAAGGAGGCGCGGATCCATGGGGCAGGGGCCTTGGTCCCCCCCCAGCAAAGAAAAAAAAGAGAGAGAAAGAAGGAAAAGAATGGAAAAGGGAGAGAAAGGGAAAGAAAGAAGAGGAAGAAGAAAAGAAAAGGTGTAAATAAGAAGGAGATGGGGCGCGAAAGGGCCTTGCGTACATGCTATTACAGAAGTGTGCAAGGAATGATAGGCCTACAGGTGGAAGGAGGCGCGGATCCATGGGGCAGGGCCTGGTCCCCTCCAGCAAAGAAAAAAGAGAGAGAAAGAAGGAAAAGAAGGGAAAAGGGAGAGAAAGGGAAAGAAAGAAGAGGAAGAAGAAAAGAAAAGGTGTAAATAAGAAGGAGATGGGGCGCGAAAGGGCCTTGCCTCCCAGGCTGTTGCCTCCCACCCCTCATCAACAAAATAAGAGAGAAGGAAGGAAAGGAAAGAGGAAAAGAGGAGATAAAGAGAAAGAAAAAAGAGGAAGAAAGGAAAGAAGGGGATATCAGTTGCAATTTTCTCGCCAACAAGTTGTGAATCGAGGACCAAAAACCTTGCCTCCCCCGCCCCGCCAACAAAAGAGAGCTAAAATGGAACAAAAAAGAGTAAGAAGAAAAGAAAAGGGTGAAAAGAAGGGAGATCAGTTGCGATTAATCCCGCCAAAAACGTGAATCGGCCCTTGCCTCCCTTCCCCAGCACACCTAAAGAGAGAGAAAGAAGGGAAGGAAAAGAAAAAAAGAGAAAGAAGAAAGGTAGGGAGATCAGTTGCGATTTTCCCGCCAACAAGGTGTAGATCGGGGGCGCTTGCGTACTGACGGGGCTTGGGTGCTTGGGGCCTGCCCCAAATGAAATTTAAACGTGGTTTATTTCTAATTCGATACCGGTGATTTACAAATGTTGCTGAAATGACATAATTTTCCGAGATTTTTAGTACATTATACTTTGTATGCGTTTGTTGGAAAATGACAAATTCCCAAATTTACAGTCGGGCAAAAATATACTTATTTAGAGGCCTACATGTCAGGGTCCGCGGAACGGCAGGGCTCGGGGCTCGAGCTCCACCCCCTCCCACTTTTGTTGAAAAAGTATATTAAAGAGAAATAGAAAGAAAGAGAGAAAGAAAGAAAAAATAGTGACCTGCCAGTGTCACAAAATAATGAGGTATCAAAATATGCTCATCTGACCGTGATTAAATGCCTAAAACCACTGAGCTTCTGGGGGCTCCGCCCCCTGGACCCCACGCCAATGAGTGACCTGCCAGTGTCACAAATAAGGTATCAAATTATACTCATCTGACCGTAATTAAATGCCTAAAAACCCTGAACTTCCGGTGGCTCTGCCCCCTGGACCCACTCAATGGCCCTAAGGCGGACCCCTGGATGCTTATCTGACGGTAATTTAATGCCTAAAACCCCTGAGCTTCTGGGGGCTCCCCCTTGACCCCGAATCACTATGAAAACGTTGAGCGGGGCTTGCATGTAAGAGTGGGGTGATGCGGATGTTTTGTCTGCCCCGGCCTCCCCCAAAAAAAAAAAAAAAAACGTTTTTGCTCATTACGTACCAATATTTGGCTCGCATAACTTCAAATTTGGGCCCCTCCCCCCTAAGGAATCCTGGATCCGCGCCTGGGTGGAAGGGATATAAAACAAATATACAATGACTCATTCTCGGAACAAGCAAACTATTCGCACTCAGGAACATCAATAGTACTGTTCTCCTCGGGCCGCGATGGCCCTCGGGAGAATATAATACGATTTGATGTTCCTTCGATGCGAATAGTTTTAGCTAGATCCTCGAGTGTCATTTTATATTTGTATATTTGTATATTATTTTCAGTGCATGCATGACAACAATATTCGTATAGATAACGAGAGTGAGGATCCGGAAAGGGATAGTGAAAAAGTAGGAACGAATTTAAGTGACGACAATAATCGTAATTAACGAAAGTAAAAGAAAGTATTAGTCTAAAATATATGCATCAATTTTAATTACAAATTATTGATTTCACTGTTTTCTTCCAATTTTCAAGTTTTATTACATGATACATATTTATAAAAAAATTCAAAATGATACATGGGACAGCAAACAAAAGGTTGATATTCTAACGAGTACAATATTAATGAAAAGAAGAAGAAAAATTATAAAATGATAAAAAGAAATTATCTTTAAAAAATATTATTTAAAAAAAAAAAAAATATATATATATATATATAATAATAATGATAATAATAATCGTTAGCACATATCTATTTTCAACCCCCACCCTCCCTAGAATCCCGTGGATTTTCCACGGGTCCTGCTAGTATTAGGTTTAATACCAGATTTCCCATAGGGTTGTACTCAAACGATTGACATTCTTCTCCCATAGATATAACACGCAAAATTAGGCATTTTATTACATTGTTTGTGATTGTATATGATAATATGTTATAATAGTCGAAGAAGATCATAAAATCAAATTTAAAACGACGGCAAAAAAAAAAAAAAAAATGACCCACCAGGAATCGAACTTGGGTCGCCGGAATGGGAGGCAAGTGCTATGACCACTATACCAAAATAATCCACATAGACATTACACGTGAACGGAAAATGGAATTCTCAAATCCCACTTTGCAAGTGAAATATGAGCATGATCCCGGCATCTGATCGAAAAATAAAGGGCACACTTGTGATAGCTTATTGTCTCAGCTACAACATACTCGAAGCTCAGCGAAAACAAAGCTAAAACGACGGAGATATTGCTCGCGAAAGACGGGAATGTAGAATCCAGTTTTGAGAAAAAGTCATGTCCCATAGAGAATACACGCAAAATGTGAAAAATTGACATGCCTCCTTTAATCGCAAAAATACGCCATGATGCCTTTGTCAAAATGAAAAATCGTGGTGACTGCATTTGTAGAGAATTGTCTCAGCTAGAACATATCAAAATTTGGAAGAAAATCGACAATCTTTACTGCAATATTGTCAAATGAATACAAAAATTATGATGTCATATTTTCAAAATCAAATTTTCGAGTTCATATGCAAATATGACGACGTCAGAACATACGATTGGACAAAATTATACATGAAATCACATGAACATTTCATGGGCTTTCAGAAAATGTTTAAAAATTGGGGGTATTTAGGCATTCTGACGAGCTATGGCGGATTTTATATAGACATGTTTTTACTACTTTTACATTATATTGCCCATTGACGCGCGCACGAATTTTAAAGTTTGACGCACGCGTGTGGCATTATGGAAGGTCGAGAATGACTGGAAATAGTTGGTAATTGTCAAAAATAGTGTCAGGAATACAAACCATGCGAAAAAACGGCGTTTTACGTTTTGTACGCGGTGCGCGCGCGCAAAACGCGCGCGCGGACGCGCACGGACGGAAATTTTGAAATGCTTAAAATGACCTGATTCGTACTCTCGTTTAATAGATAAGTGATTTTGAGCATTTTAAAATTTTGACGCGCGCGTACGCGCGCGTCATGACCTTTATGTGACCTTTGATGACATGACCTGTTGACCCTTGACCTGAAGTATATGTGATATGAATATGAATTACCTTTGATGACGCATCATGAAGATATGATTGATAATGTGATTTCACAAAATGGCGCCTGGATGACGTCACGATGACCTGATGACCTTGAAAATGTTCCTGTCACGTCTTATGACAATGACCTATGACTGTGCCAAAATTGAACGAAATTGACTGAACCGATCTTGAGTTATCCTCTACACAAAAAAGTGTAGGAAATAAAAATAAAGAAAGAAAGAAAATTCTGACGAAATCAATAGGTGATCTGTCGAAGACGACAGACCACCTAATAATAATAAATAATAATAATAATAATAATAAAGAAAGAAAATTCTGACGAAATCAATAGGTGGTCTGTCGTTGACAGACCACCTAACGAGAAATTTAATTCGTCATTGATGACGAATTAGGTGGTCTGTCGTGTAATCTGGTGGACGCTGATCTTGTTGAGGATTGTCACAGCTACAACATATCGAAATTTGGAAGTAAATCAATCATTATTAACAGAGATACAATCAATTTCCCATAAATATGCCGACGTCATAATATGCAAATTCATATTTTGAGTTCCAAGGCCATTATGATGATGTCACGATATATTTAATGGCCGAATGAGACATGAAATCATATCTACGATTCATACTTTATCCAAATATGAACAGAAAATAAGCGGTCAACGGGCATCCTAAAGAGCTATAATGGATTTTGTATAGGCATGTTTTTGCCCGCATATGCTATGTATTACAAGAAACTCGCACGCACGGACATTTATCAGGAACGGACGCTCATTCCGTTATTAATGTTCATAAGGAGATAAACATGGTACCAAATTGTTCGGAAACAAATGGGCAATACTCTGATAGACAAAACATGGCGATTCTATGGTGCGTACGGCCATGACGTACGAAGACGCGCGCGCATAGGTGTGCGCGCGCAAAGGTGTGCGCACGCAAAATTTTCGAAATGCTTGAAATGGCCTTAAACGTACTCTGATTTGATCAAAAAGTGATTTTGAGCATTTTTTATTTTGCGCGCACCGACGCGCAGACGTACGCGTACGCGCGCGTTTATTGACCTGAAGTTGACCGGACGGATATTGACCTTAATCGTGATAAATATGAATGAGAAATGATTTTCGGTTATGAAGATATGATCATGAGTTCATTTTTAGAGTACTTCACAAAATGGCGCCTGGATGACGTCAGAATAATTTGGTGAACTTGAAAAGTTTTAGGTCACATCTCAAGATGTTGCCCTATAACTGTGTCAAATTTGAAAGAAATCTGACGGTTAGATTTTGAGTAATCGTGTGCACAAAAAAGTGTACCAAAAAATTCCGAGTGTTTGTACAGTTTCAATTAGAATACTAGACATTTAATTCGTCATGGAGACGAATTAGGTGGTCTGTCTTCAATTTTTATGATCAGTGAAAGGTCATAAAGAAAAAAAAGTGAAGAAATTTTTTTTGGAGACGCCCGGACTCGAACCAGGGATCTCGAGGTCGGAAATCAAGTGTGTTACCGATATATCAAAACATTTCCCATACCGTTTACATGTGAACGGGAAATGGAATTCTCAAATCCCACTTTGCAAGTGAAATATGAGCATGATCCCGATATCTGATCGAAAAATAAAGGGCACATTTGTGATAGCTTATTGTCTCAGCTACAACATACTCAAAGCTCAGCGAAAACGAAGCTAAAACGACGGAGATATTGCTCGCGAAAGACGGGAATGTAGAATCCAGTTTTGACAAAAAGTCATGTCCCATAGAGAATACACGCAAAATGTGAAAAATTGACATGCCTCCTTTAATCGCAAAAATACGCCATGATGCTTTTGTCAAAATGAAAAATCGTGAGACTGCATTGGTAGAAAATTGTCTCATCTACAACATATCAAAATTTGGAAGAAAATCGACAACCTATTACAGCAATATTGTCAAATGAATACAAAAATTATGATGTCATATTTTCAAAATCAAATTTTCGAGTTCATATGCAAATATGACGACGTCAGAACATACGATTGGACAAAATTTTACATGAAATCACATAAACATTTCATGGGCTTCCAGAAAATGTTAAAAATTTGGGGTTTTAGGCATTCTGACGAGCTATGGCGGATTTTATATAGACATGTTTTTACCACTTTTACATTATATTGCCCATTGACGCGCACGAATTTTAAAGTTTGACGCACGCGTGTGGCATTATGGAAGGTCAAGAATGACTGGAAATAGTTGGAAATTGTCAAAAATAGTGTCAGGAATAAAAACCATGCGAAAAAACGGCGTTTTACGATGTGAACGCGCTGCGCGCGCGCATAACGCGCGCGCGGACGCGCACGGACGGAAATTTTGAAATGCTTAAAATGACCTGATTCGTACTCTCGTTTAATAGTTAAGTGATTTTGAGCATTTTAAAATTTTGACGCGCGTACGCGCGCGTCATGACCTTTATGTGACCTTTGAAAACATGACCTGTTGACCCTTGACCTGAAGTATATGTGATATGAATATGAATGACCTTTGATGACGCATCATGAAGATATGATTGATCATGTGATTTCACAAAATGGCGCCTGGATGACGTCACGATGACCTGATGACCTTGAAAATGTTATTGTCACGTTTTATGACAATGACCCATGACTGTGCCAAAATTGAAAGAAATTGACTGTCCGATCTCGTGTTATCGTCGGAACAAAAAATTGGAGGAAATAAATAAAAATAAATAAATAAATAATAATAATAAAAAAGAAAATTCTGACGAAATTAATAGGTGATCTGTCGATTACGACAGACCACCTAACTAGACATTTAATTCGTCATGAGGACGAATTAGGTGGTCTGTCTACAATTCTTATGATCATGCTCATCTTCAATTCAATGATCCAATATAATGATGTTAATGTAAAATGATGTATTAAGATATGAATTGATGAATGAAGTACTGATGAACTGATAGATTGAACTGATGTGAAATGAACTGAATTGATGAGCTAAACTGATGAACTGATGAATGAACTGATGAACTGATATTGAACTAGCTGTGACCTGAACTGAAGTAATAACTCAACTGATGAACAAAATATTGAGAAATGATTATGATCAAGATCATGATCATAATGAAATTTGATGAAAATATAGAGATAGAGAAGGAGAGAGGGAGACTGGTTATAGTCATGTAAAAATACATGAGCTGGACCGAGGGATGAAAGAGGAATCAGAATGCATACACTTGGAAGGAGAGAGGAAAGTACAAGGAAACATGGTAGGGGTGAAATAAGAATACAAAGGGCACAGCAAAGAGCTAGAGGAAATTAAGGAACATCCTATAAGACATAAAAGAGGGAGAGCGGGAGCCAAAGGCGGGAAAAGGAGAGGGTGAGAGAGTAGAGAAAGAGAGAGGCAGAGACAGCTAGGGAGACATCAGAGCTAGAAGAAGAGGGAGGCAGAACAAGAGAGGGAGAGGGTGAAATAGAAGAGAGAGCGATGCAAAGCTGACAAACGGCCTTGGCATATTCGCTATTTCAACTTTCAATTAAAAATTTCTACATGATTCAAACATCTGATCAAAAAACGGAAGGCGCACTTCCGATAGCTCATAGTATCAGCTATAACATACTTAAATTGGGGGTGCGGGGGATTAGAGCAAAAATAAGCGAGATACTACTCACAGAACAATGTCATGTAGATTCATTATGTGAACGAAATTGACTTCCGTAGACATAGCATAACATAACATAATGTCACCTTTAATTGAAATTTTCACTATGATGACGTCATCAAAACGAAAAGTGAGGGTGACTTATCTTGTAGAGAATTGTCTTAGCTACAACATATCAAAATTTGGGAGAAAAAGAGCACAAATAAGCTAGATAGTGCTCCAAGATTAATGTTATGTAGATTCATATGATGTGAACGAAATTCACTTTCATAGACATAACACGCAAATTAAGAAAATTCTGACATGTCGCCTTTAATTGAAATTTTCACTATGATGACGTCATCAAAACGAAAAGTGAGAGTGACTTATCTTGTAGAGAATTGTCTTAGCTACAACATATCAAAATTTGGAAGAAAAAGAGCACAAATAAGCTAGATGGTGCTCAAAGATTAATGTTATGTAGATTCATATGATGTGAACGAAATTCACTTACATAGACATAACACGCACGTTAAGAAAATTCTGACATGTCACCTTTAATTGAAATTTTCACTATGATGACGTCATCAAAACGAAAAGTGAGGGTGACCTATCTTGTAGAGAATTGTCTTAGCTACAACATATCAAAATTTGGAAGAAAAAGAGCACAAATAAGCTAGATGGTGCTCAAAGATTAATGTTATGTAGATTCATATGATGTGAACGAAATTCACTTTCATAGACATAACACGCACGTTAAGAAAATTCTGACATGTCACCTTTAATTGAAATTTTCACTATGATGACGTCATCAAAACGAAAAGTGAGGGTGACCTATCTTGTAGAGAATTGTCTTAGCTACAACATATCAAAATTTGGAAGAAAAAGAGCACAAATAAGCTAGATGGTGCTCAAAGATTAATGTTATGTAGATTCATATGATGTGAACGAAATTCACTTTCATAGACATAACACGCACGTTAAGAAAATTCTGACATGTCACCTTTAATTGAAATTTTCACTATGATGACGTCATCAAAACGAAAAGTGAGAGTGACTTATCTTGTAGAGAATTGTCTTAGCTACAACATATCAAAATTTGGGAGAAAAAAGAGCTCAAATAAGCTAGATAGTGCTCAAAGATTAATGTTATGTAGATTCATGATGTGAACGAAATTCGACTTCCGTAGACATAACACGCACGTTAAGAAAATTCTGACATGTCGCCTTTAATTGAAATTTTCACTTTGATGACGTCATCAAAACGAAAAGTGAGGCCAACTTATCTTGTAGAGAATTGTCTTAGCTACAACATATCTAAATTTGGAAGAAAAACAATCAATATTTACAGAGATACAATCAATTTTCCATAAATATGCTGACGTCATAATATGCAAATTCGTATTTTGAGTTCCAAGGCCTTTATGATGACGTCACGATATTTGTACTGGCAAAATGAGACATGAAATCATATCTCCAATTCATACTCTATCCAAATATGAAAAAAATTGAGAGGAATTCAGGCATTCTGACGAGCTATGGCGGATTTTATATAGACATGTTTTTACCACTTTTACATTATATTGCCCATTGACGCGCGCACGAATTTAAAAGTTTGACGCACGCGTAGGGCATTATAGAAGGTCGAGAATGACTGGAAATAGTTGGAAATTGTCAAAAATAGTGTCAGGAATACAAACCATGCGAAAAAACGGCGTGTTTACGATGTGTACGTGCTGCGCGCGCGCGTAACGCGCGCGGACGCGCACGGACGGAAATTTTGAAATGCTTAAAATGACCTGATTCGTACTTTCGTTTAATAGTTAAGTGATTTTGAGCATTTTAAAAATTGACGCGCGTACGCGCGCGTCATGACCTATGTGACCTTTGATGACATGACCTGTTGACCCTTGAGGTAAAGTATATGTGATATGAATATAAATAACCTTTGATGACGCATCATGAAGATATGATTGATAATGTGATTTCACAAAATGGCGCCTGGATGACGTCACGATGACCTGATGACCTTGAAAAAATGGTGGCACTTGAATTTGATAAGCCTGATGACTGACAAAAATTTGATGAAAATTGATGGAGCCGAATTTGAGCAATCACGCTCACAAGAAAGTGGTGGGAAAATAAAAATAAACAAGTGCGTTACCGATATAAAAAACATTTCCCATAGCGATTACACGTGAACGGAAAATGGAATTCTCAAATCCCACTTTGCAAGTGAAATATGAGCATGATCCCGGCATCTGATCGAAAAATAAAGGGCACACTTGTGATAGCTTATTGTCTCAGCTACAACATACTCGAAGCTCAGCGAAAACAAAACTAAAACGACGGAGATATTGCTCGCGAAAGACGGGAATGTAGAATCCAGTTTTGAGAAAAAGTCATGTCCCATAGAGAATACACGCAAAATGTGAAAAATTGACATGCCTCCTTTAATCGCAAAAATACGCCATGATGCTTTGTCAAAATGAAAATTCGTGTTGACTGCATTGGTAGAGAATTGTCTCAGCTACAACATATCAAAATTTGGAAGAAAATCGACAACCGATTACTGCAATATTATCAAATGAATACAAAAATTATGATGTCATATTTTCAAAATCAAATTTTCGAGTTCATATGCAAATATGACGACGTCAGAACATACGATTGGACAAAATTATACATGAAATCACATAAACATTTCATGGGCTTCCAGAAAATGTTAAAAATTTGGGGGTATTTAGGCATTCTGACGAGCTATGGCGGATTTTATATAGACATGTTTTTACCACTTTTACATTATATTGCCCATTGACGCGCGCACGAATTTTAAAGTTTGACGCACGCGCGTGGCATTATGGAAGGTCGAGAATTACTGGAAATAGTTGGAAATTGTCAAAAATAGTGTCAGAAATAAAAACCATGCGAAAAAGGGCGTTTTACGATGTGTACGCGATGCGCGCGCGCATAATGCGCGCGCGGACGCACGGACGGAAATTTTGAAATGCTTAAAATGACCTGATTCGTACTCTCAATTAATAGTTAAGTGATTTTGAGCTTTTAAAATTTTGACGCGCGCGTACGCGCGTCATGACCTTTATGTGGTTTTGACGACATGACCTGTTGACCCTTGACCTGAGTATATGTGATATGAATATGAATGACCTTTGATGACGCATCATGAAGATATGATTGATCATGTGATTTCACAAAATGGCGCCTGGATGACGTCACGATGACCTGATGACCTTGAAAATGTTCCTGTCACGTTTTATGACAATGACCCATGACTGTCCAAAATTGAAAGAAATTGACTGTACCGATCTTGAGTTATCGTCGGAACAAAAAAGTGGAGGAAATAAAAATAAATAATAATAAAAAAGAAAATTCTGACGAAATTAATAGGTGATCTGTCGATTACGACAGACCACCTAACGAGAAATTTAATTCGTCATTGAGGACGAATTAGGTGGTCTGTCGTGTAATCTGAATAACTTGTCTTTTAGAGAATTGTCCCAGCTACAACATATCGAAATTTGGAAGAAAATCGATCAATATTTACAGAGATACAATCAATTTTCCATAAATATGCTGACGTCATAATATGCAAATTCGTATTTTGAGTTCCAAGGCCATTATGATGATGTCACGATATATTTAACGGCCAAATGAGACATGAAATCATATCTCCGACTCATACTCTATCCAAATATATAAAAAAATTGTGGGGTCAACGGGCATCCTAAAGAGCTATAATGGATTTTGTATAGGCATGTTTTTGCCCATATATGCTATGTATTACAAGAGCTCGCACGTACGGACATTATCTGGAACTGACGCTCATTCCGTTATTAATGGTCATAAAGAGATAAACATGGTATCAAATTGTTCTGAAAAAAATGGGAATATCATGCCAACGGAAAAAAGGGGAATTTATGTTGCGTTCGGCCATGACGAACGAAAACGCGCGCGCATTCGCGTGTGCGCGTTTTTTGAAATGCTTAGAATTGACTGAAACGTACTCTAATTTGAATAAAAAGTGATTTTGAGCATTTTGAAATTTTGCGCGCGCACTGACGCGCGGACGTACGTACGCGCGCGTTTATTGACCTGAAAATGACCGGACGGATATTGACCTTGATATTGATAAATATGAATGAGAAATGATTTTCCGTTATGAAGATATGATCATTAGTTGATTTTCACAAAATGGCGCCTGGATGACGTCACGATGATTTGATGAACTTGAAAATGTTCCTGTCACGTCTCATGACGATGACCTATGACTGTGCCAAAATTGAAAGAAATTGTGTGGTTTGATTTTGAGTAATCGCTTGCACAAAAAGTGGAGAAATAAAAATAAATAATAATAAATAATAATAATAATAATAATAAAGAAAGAAAATTCTGACGAAATCAATAGGTGGTCTGTCGTTGACAGACCACCTAACGAGAAATTTAATTCGTCATTGAGGACGAATTAGGTGGTCTGTCTTTAAATCTGGTGGACGCTGATCTTGTTAAAGATTGTCACAGCTACAACATATCGAAATTTGGAAGAAAATCAATCAATATTAACAGAGATACAATCAATTTTCCATAAATATGCCGACGTCATAATATGCAAATTCATATTTTGAGTTCCAAGGCCATTATGATGATGTCACGATATATTTAATGGCCGAATGAGACATGAAATCATATCTACAATTCATACTCTATCCAAATATGAAAAAAAATTAGGGGTCAACGGGCATCCTAAAGAGCTATAATGGATTTTATATAGGCATGTTTTTGCCCATATCTGTTATGTATTACAAGAGCTCGCACGCACGGACATTTATCTGGAACGGACGCTCATTCCGTTATTAATGGTCATAAAGAGATAAACATGGTATCAAATTGTTTGTAAAAAATTAGGAATATCATGCCAAAGAAATTATGTGGAATTATTGTGCGTTCGGCCGTCACGACCGAAAACGTGCGCGCATTCGCGTGTGCGCGTTTTCTCGAAATGCTTAAATTGGCTGAAACGTACTCTAATTTAAATAAAAAGTGATTTTGAGCATTTTAAAATTTTGCGCGCGTACTGACGCGCGGACGTACGCGTACGCGCGCGTTTATTGACCTGAAAATGACCGGATGGATATTGACCTTGATCATGATAAATATGAATGAGAAATGATTTTCCGTTATGAAGATATGATCATTAGTTGATTTTCACAAAATGGCGCCTGGATGACGTCACGATGATTTGATGAACTTGAAAATGTTCCTGTCACGTCTCATGACAATGACCTATGACTGTGTCAAAATTGAAAGAAATTGTACGGTTTGATTTTGAGTAATCGCTTGCACAAAAAAGTGGAGAAATAAAAATAAATAATAATAAATAATAATAATAATAATAATAAAGAAAGAAAATTCTGACGAAATCAATAGGTGGTCTGTCGTTGACAGACCACCTAATAATAATATTGGATTCTTATATAGCGCACGTATCCACCTAGCAAGGTGCTTAAGGCGCTCCAAGATTACCCGGCTATGCTAGGCTGCCGTTTTCGGCGCTCACAGCATTCAAGGAATTCATTTTTACCGGTACCCATTTAACACATGGGTGGAGAGTGGCAAGTGTAGATTAATGTCTTGCCAAAGGACATTAGTGCCGCGGCGGGACTCGAACCGCGGACCCTGTAATCCACAGTCCGACGACTTATCCACTAGGCTACAACACACAAACTGGGTACATAAATATTATTAACAAAAGTTAAATACACAAATAAGCATATCATAATAAAATTCAATTAAAGAATTATACCTTTCGAAAAAACACAGTTGACAAATAATTTCAAAATTGAAAAATGCAGGAGACCGCCATCTTAAGCTAGAGCTTGAACGTGATGGCGGCCTTTGGAAAGGAACCTTTATGGGCGACCAAACCTATAACATATAGTATAATCAGAAATAAATGAATTGTAACAGCCACATAATGAAGTAAATCATTTTCTTTCAGGCACATAACATGAAATGCGTTAAGTGTAAATGTGTATATTATGTAAGGGTATATCTTTTATGAAACGTTTTATTTATGTATGTGCATGTGCAAGTATGTGTGTGCGAGTGCATGTGTTTGAAGCTAATTAAATTATGACATGTATGCTGATAATAACTTACGCCTCATGGCAGCCATAAAATAATACGTTTCACTATTCTTTCTTTTTTTCATTTCCGATTAAACCGATTGAATTATGCGTCTTTCAAAGAAACATTAGACATAGATTGAGTGACCTTATCTTGATGACATAGATGTAAATCAGGAACGTACAGGATTCATGTTTCTATAAATAATTCGATGAACATATTGGCATTCTCCATTACACGCTGATCAACTTTCCCCGGATGTGTCTAGGTGTATGCATTCACAAATAATGAATGAATGCACGGCAATAGAATCAGTGATGTTATATAAAACAATTAATGAATGTTTTTCATTCGTTCAATAGTGCAAATATTTTCATTCGTTGAAAGATTCGCACTATTGAACTCATAAACATTCATTATTATACAAATACATTGTAATACATAGCAGTGAGGGCATTAGTAAGAATTACCCACACAAAGTACCTTTGGAACAGTCTAACACGCCCGAGGCGATAGCCGAGGGTGATTGGACGTTTCGAAGGTACCGAGTGTGGGTAATTTTACTAATGCCCGAACAAAATGATGTGTATTATTTGTTTAAATAGATGATGTTTTATTTGTTTCATAAATTATGTTTTATAATATGATTTTACTAATGACCGGTCATTAGTAAAATTACGTGTTAGGCAAAATAGATGCCTGGTCACGTGTACGCTCGCAACCAATCATTTGATTAGGATCCGCTTCATCATCTTATAATTGTATATTATCATCATTATTATAATCACTATTATCATCATCATCATTATTTATACTATTTTGACCAAGGCGGAAATTCATTTTAATATTCAGTGCCACCATGAGCACAAGGGGAATACTCTCATGAACAATTCTACCTATCCAACTTAGTCAGACATCCGATCGATCTCCCCTCCCCTCCCCTCCCCCATTCCAAATGCCCAAACCACGCCCTTGAGGGCCCCATGTCCTACACCCGAATCTGAATGATGAGATACAGAATACTGTTCAAACGATTTTTTTTTTTTTAATGAACAAAGTGACTAAACTGTGTAGACTTTGATACAGGCACTCCCGCAATGTTTCATTAGTAAATATAAAGCTTTTTACAACTGTAAGATTCGGTTTGGGTTTGGCTTGTTTTATTTATTTAGTTATTTTGTTTTCAATTGAAATGTCACCTCGTGGTCCTTGAACAGAAGGCTAAGTTCTGGGGAGAGTTGAAAAATAATTTGTGAGCGTTATCATTGTTATTATGCAAGTGTGAAAGAACATCAAAGAAAACACGTTCCCTGAAAAGCATGGCTCTTCAAATGCCTTCATATTCTAAATATGAAACAGCTTAAAAATGAGGCCCGATTTTTATGCCACATGTTTGTGTAGTCCATATACAACTGTAAATATTTCTGTGTACAGTGCTTGTTACTTTACCAAGACTAGGCCAAATTTCTTATCATTTTGATTTGACTCCAGAACCTTGCAGTACACACCGATATGTTACATGATCAACTTTCGCTGATCGATTCCACACCGTTTCTTTCACAATGCAATCGCATGACCAGAACTCAACTTTATCTTTAATGATCATTATGCGTCTTTCAAAGAAACATTATACATAGAGTGAGTGACCTTATTTTGATGACATAGATATAAATCAGGAACGTATAGGATTCATGTTTCTATAAACAATTCGATGAACATATTGGCATTCTCCATTACATGCTGATCAACTTTCCCCGGATATGTCTAGGTGTATGCATTAACCCTTTTGGCACCAAGACAATATATGACACTCATTTCTTTCTTTCTCTCTTTCTCTTTCTTTCTACCTCTCTCTCTCTCTCTATGTATCTATCTACCTCTGCATCTATCAATGTCTTCTTTTTGTCATTCTCAATTTTTCTATTCTTGCTCTTCTTCTTCTTCTTCTTCTTCTTCTTCTTCTTCACCTTCTTCTTTTTCTTTTTCTTATTCTCTTCCTCCTCCTCCTCCTCCTTCTTCTTTTTATTCTTCTTCTTCCTCTTCTTCTATTTCTCCTTCTCCTATCTTAGTGTCTCAGGATGTTGCGTATTCCGTTTTCTATGAAATGAACTACCACCTCCCACCAAACACAATACAACTAGCAAAGAAAACACAAAGCATCCTCCATGCGTCATACTAGTATCTGGTAATGCCATCAACAAATATTTCCAATAATATTATAATTGTTCAACATCACTATTTAACCGGAAACATTTATCGACATGATAATTATCACGTCCACTCTCACATGACTATGATGTCAGTACTTTCGATTTCTTCCTTGATTAATAGTGCCCTCCACCCCGCCCCCCCCCCCTCCCCCTCTATGAAGCATGGTCACATTATACCGGGGCGCCAACAAAATTTGCAAGCAATCCTATCACCAATGTATTATCGAAGACGAACGATGTATAAGGGCTAGAATTTTGGAGATGCCAGTATTCGGGCCAACACCAACTCATAATTGATTGGATTTGTTTCCGTTTAAATATAAACTTGTACAAAATAAAGATAAATTCAGTAGTTGACACAAAACAATATACTAAGTTTACCTAAAAGACAAAACAGAAATATTGAAGAACTGAAAATGAAAGCGAAATATAATCGCCTGGCTGGCAGAAGGGCGTTAGCTCGAATTTCAGGTAAAAAAGGAAGCGCTAAGCAGAAGGGCGTTAGCACTAAATCGCCTCAAACTTTTATAAAAACTGACTGATTTCCGAAAAAAAATGTGTGGCCGTGTTCTACTATAACATTTTCTTCTTGTCTTTTAAGTTTTAAACCAATTTTCGGGATGGAAAGCAGTTTAAATATAAAACAACTCTTTAAATGCGAATAATTTGAAAAGTAGTTTTCGAGTCGCTCGCGCGCTAACGCCCTTCTGCCAACCGGGCGACGCATTGTTGACATAAATAAACTTATACATTGAAACGGGGGACAATCGTCACATCATGTTAAGGCAGTGCGATATATAAATACATTTCATATCTTATATCGCATAATCTTCATGGTTTTGATAAGAATAACATCTTTATATTAACTATATAGGCCTAATTTTTTGCTATCTTTCAAGAACTAGAAATGGAAAGGGGATTTCAGGGCAAGAGGCGCCAAAGTCACCCCTGTTTAAATCGTGCATGTAAGCTCATAGACCTATATATTAAGTCAAAGGCTAAGTCCACTTGATTTCAATAGATGCAGAAAAACAGGAGAAACAGAGCAAAAAAAGTTTGAGGAAAATCGGATCACTACTAAAGAAGTAAAAGTATGAAAAACTATGGAACAAAGAAAATCACTACACAAATTGCCAAATTAGTTATCAGTTGTGACGTCGTTGCCTCACTATTTATCAATTGCTTGATATAATTTTATATACCTCTCTTTAGAAATCTAGCCATCTGATTGGTCGAAATTGGAGTCGTGATTTTAGCCATGCCCGTCAAGAAACGAACAATGCCAGTAACGGTCAGTAGTTCATAAGTGAGATTCCCGTTGCCCCGGGTAAAGGGAAAATAGTTATATTCTGCTCAAATCCCCATCGGTTTACGTGTAAAAAGTTTCTTTGTGCGAGCGCGGATACCATAGTACAGTGCAGAGTGTATGCGATTCCCAAATGATCGTAACATTCAGTCATCTTTCCAGCGAAGATTAACAGCCAGTGTTTCAGATTTTCTGTGATGTTTTAACCAATCTTTACTCAAGAAAAGGATAAGGTAAGAATTCTTGGTAGATTTTTTTTGTGAATTCGGTATATAAAAGATATATTGACTGCTTTAAAGTTAAATACCAGTTCTGGTCATGCGATTGCATTGTGAAAGAAACGTTGTGGAATCGATCAGAAAAGGTTGATCATCTAGCATATAAGTATTGGTGTGTACTGCAAGGTTCTGGAATCATCAAAATGATAAGAAATGTGGCCCAGTCTTGGTAAAGTTACAAGCACTGTACACAGAAAGATGTATATGGGACTACGCGACCACGTGCGCGATATCTATTCGGGTCCCAATAGATATAATAATTTACCAAATATATCAATTAGTAGGCGGTTTCCCGACTTTCCCGGCAAAATTTGTATCATCACGTATTAGTCAAAACATATTGTTTCACATGATTGGTAATGAGAGCTTCCATTTCAATTTTTTGAGAGAGGGGCGTTTCCAAAACTGGTCTTTACCTTTAATATTCGAGGCCCAGCTCTTTCTATACTGGCTAGTTTTAGGGGCACTGCCGCGCGCCTCGGGGTAATGGCAGGATGCACGTCCCCTTGAAACAGCTAGGCCTCTCATAGCAGTCAATATATTATTATTATTATTATTATTTTAGTTTTATTTCAACAGCTAGGGTAGTCTCATTTCAAGTCCATTTCTGGACTTGCTCTCCCAGAGAGCCCTGCATTCACATAAAAAAACATGTACAATCATAACATGAATTCAAAACATTCATAGTTTTTCATACAATGGTAAAAATATACATGGCATATACAATAAATTCAACACACATTAACAATTATAAGAAGAAAAAAATCAAATTGAGAAAAAAAATGAAATGTGATTAATTAAGGTCAAATTAACGTGAAAAGATGTTTACAAGAGAAACTGAAAAGTTTTAACATACTTTTTAAAACTTTGCAAAGACTTACAATTTTGGATATTACAGGGTAATTTATTATATAAAGGAATGAACTGTTTAGAGCATAACGAGTAGAATATGATACTGGTCTTTTAATAATAATTGGGGTTAGATATGGTGGTGATAGGTCGTTGATGATTTTAAAAATTAAGATGCATTTATGATATTTTATTCTTTCCTCTACTGACTGCCATTTCAATTTATTCATTAAAATATTTTGGGGTGTAAAATATTCGGCACGAAGTACTAATCGTGCATATCGATTTTGTAATTTTTGCAACTTTGTTCGATTTTGTTTTGAAGTATTTCCCCATACTGAATTACAGTAGTTTAAGTGCGGTAGGATAAGAGAATAGTATAATGTAATCAAATTCTTACGGGAAATATAATGGCGTATCCGTCTAATGCAGGCAATCGTACTCGATACTTTCTTAACAACTTCTCTTACATGTAGCGACCATGTTAGACATTTCTCTATATATTATCCCATTAATTTCCCTTTTTATCCCCAAGAACTTGATTTCCCCATGCCTTTGCCCAGGTTATATGATTTGTATCATATTGCATGCATGATATTTCACAACCTTTTATAAACTTTGAAAAAATTATACTATTTTCGGAATACTGTATATTCATAATTATACAACACCTAAGTAAATCCTTGTCATTTGATTGGATGATTGTTGGTCACATGATATTCAACATATATACTATTGCACGGGCGTGCATTTTTGGTACTATTCCCACTAGTACTATTCAACGAGCGTGCATTTTTAGTTATATGCAGACTGCGTACCTCTCTGCCCTGCGCGTATCCCATTGTTATATTAGCGGCGCGCATCTGACGCGGCGAAGGCAATCTGAATGTAATCGAGAAGGCCTGACTCTAGCTTTAATTTATCTTTAAAGACCCTATCCGATGAAAATACAACTTTTTATCAATGGAAAGCTGAATGAACATAGAGTACAAATATAAAGGAATTCAAAATGCTTTCCCTTTCAATATTGCACAAAAGCGAATTAAAACCTTTTTCCCGCACCTCTCCAAATTACAGGACAACAGGGGTCAAATTTGCCGCAGTTACAGTGACGACACCTTATGTGCTCGCCTTTATAGCTGAGGCGATGAGCCGTGCTTAATTAATGCAAAGTCATTGTGAATATGCGTACTCCACATACGGTGATGTCATCAATTCGATAGCTAATTTTTAGGTCAACAACTCCCGATTTTCACAGCTCTAGATTTCGAGTTTTCAGAGAGCTGTTACTCGTCTGACAGGAACTAAAGTAGCATATAAGTGGTATTGTTGTAATCTATGGCTTGTCAGCTTTCCTTTGATATATAATTCATCTATTTCATTTTTCACCTTGGACAGGGTCTTTAATATAAGGAGCAAAGCATAATTTGTTGAAAGATGTTGTCGTTGACAGATTAACGTTAATTCTATACACTCGGCTGACGCCTCGTTGAATAGAACGTTAATCTTTCAACTCATGAAAATATTCGCACTATTGAACTCATAAGCATTCATTATTTGTATATTATTAATTTTCATATAAATAGTATATTAAAATTCAAATTTTTCATGATTTAACAATAAAACAAATTACTCTATATTATTGCATCCACACGAAAACATATTACTATAAATGTAACTTGGATGCTGGTGTGAGGAAATAAGATTTTTAGGGAAAATATCGGAAATTTACATTATCAATATAAAAAAAACAATTAGTGGATAGTGAGTCAATGACGTCACAGACTCATGAGTGAGTTGCCAATTTTTCTTGTGATTTTCAAAGTTTTTCATGTCATTAAAAATTCATAACTTTCTCATTAATTATGCGATTTTGCTTTATTGAAAGTAAGTTATTATTGGAGTGGACTTTCCCTTTAAAAGCCCATAACAGTGTCTGCGGATACCAAAAAGAAACTAATTATTATCAGTTTGCATTATTCAATTTGACCAATGAAATAAAAACTATCCAATAAACAACATGTTTATAATTTTTGAAGTGTGAATTAGAAATGAACTATATTTTACAATAGGTATACTTTAGTAGTCCTTGGTATTTTCATGATGAATTAATCTTTCTTATAAATCATTAATAAGAGAATGCGGTTCATCTTCCTTTTGACAGCAAGCCTATTGACAGTCAAATAAATGGTGAAAGAATTCGCTTTAAAACAAGTAATAGAGAGTGATCACGGCAACTGGCGCACTAATGGGGGGGGGGCTTGGGGCAGTGCCCCCCCCAATACAATTCAAACGTGGTTTATTTCTAATTCGATACCAGTGATTTACAAATGTTGCTGAAATGACATGATTTTCCTGGGGTTTTTCCTCACTTTTTTATCAATTATACATTTCCGCCCCCAAGATTTTGCTCATTACGCCACTGATCACGGCACAGTACATGATTATAACACATTGAACTTGTGAGATTACTCCATACCGTTTAAAGATAAACTTGATTTCTGGTAAATATAGAAAATACATTCTCACAGAATCCAACGAAACTTACACTAAATGTTCAAGATTACAGATAAATGACATGTGCTGAACAATTTTGGTATAAAATGTATAGTGGCCGAGTAATGAGCATTGAAAGATAAGGAAATCCGGGTTAGTGGGCCCGACACCGCATGTGCTTAACCCACGTCACTATGTGCAAATGGGAGTTGTGGTTTTTATCAAAGATGATGCCCAGTAAGATTTTATTTCACTGGTTCAATCAACAAATCTACTGCAGGATAAACAATCCAGAATAAATCTTATTATACCAGAGCTCAAGATTAGCATTAAGGGCAATCTAACCCATTAATAAGTTCATTTGTATGAAAGCATACAAAACAGGTTGATAGAAAACAGATAAACAGAATGGCGAAAGTTCGGTATAAAGTCAGACCAATAATAATAATAAAAAGTTATGAATGTTTCAAATATGAGATCACTTAGTCTATGGGAATCTCAAATCGGCAGTTTGGTCAGTGGATAGTGACGTAGGAGGCGGGTAACTCTCCCGTTTGCCGTGTGCAAAAAAAAATCTTTTATTTCTGTTTTTCTCGTAAATGCCTTCTCCTTTGGGTCACTACTCAAAATATATTATGAATAGCATATTATTATAGGTCCTCTAAAGAGAATAGACGCTCCTGCGCCATAACTTTTAGAAAAATTAAAATTTAAGTCATTTTGTGTGTTATGGGTAAATGGGTAAGTAGTCCAGCACTTCGTCACAGTGACATTACCGATTGAGCCAATTTGAAGTGCCCTTACGTATAGTGATTACAACTTTCAAAAAATCGCAACATTCTTATTTTTAGTCAGATTAGATTCATACTTTCATCAGTCTGTTCCTCTGAATTTTCTGCTTTCTTTTAAAGCAGTTTTCTAATAAAGTTAGATTCCCTTAAGCACGAAATTTGTTTGCGCTACACATTGTTTTCGAAGACATAATGCCTTTGTAAAGTGAGTTTGAGTTTTAAATTTATTTATAAAAAGGTACAAATAAAGCCCTAGGTTAATTCCGGATGACTCGCCTCCTATATTACCCCTAGCTTGGGAACATTTTTATAACAACTATCTATCAATGCTAAGTTATGAAATCGATATGCGGCAAATTATTGCGTGCACACAGGGAAGGATTATCGCAGCTTCAACTTCACTTTTAATGCACGTTTAATCCCTAAAAATCTATGCAGAATAGCTTTGATAATACTACAAACTATGAAGCCAACTGTGAGAAGGAAAACTAACATTTAACGCATTTATGAAGACAGAGCAGTTAAACATTGGTGAGGGGCTATGACCTACCCCCCCCCAGCCCCGCAAAAAACCCTGCAATAAATAACCAGATACATTAGAAAACAGGCCTGATGTGTTTCCTTCGAAAAGTAAAATAAAGTTATCAACTTTTTCTTAAGTGTTCATAAAACAAGTTGATAGAAAACAAATAAAAGGACAATTCAGATGACTTTCCACCAAAACTATAATTTCATTTCAACAATTGCCAATACAATCTATTTTCCAGCATAAGATTCTAGATTCATGCACAATGCAGGGAGATTCTAACTAGACAAAATAAGTCTTAACAATATATATCAAATGGATCTCTAATAAGTCAAAGGGCAGTAACTGTATCAGATTTTGAAACAGAGATAGCGTACCACCGTGGCATATCACAAGCAATTGATACAATCCTGCACTGCCTCGGGTAAGATACGCCTTATCGCACATTGCTGTTGAAAAGATATTAAACTTTCAGACATAATTCAATATCAATCATAACATTTAGAAGTGTAGAACTACTTACCGCCACAACTATGTATCCTTGGTACAAGACGATTGACGTAATCAGGTTATATGTAACTTAATTGCGGAGACAGATAGAAGAGAACCAAAGTGAGTGGTACTCATACAACCTTGTTATCGGCATGAAGTGTTCTACCAGCACATCTCTTTACACAATTGCTGCTTGGCAAATAGTGCTATCAAAAGCGGAAGAGGACACGGAAGTTTTTCCGAAGGTTTGTGTAAGCGTCGATCCCAGCTCGGTATTAAATGGTTGTAGTTTACTTTAAAGCCTCTTTGGACTAGTTGAAAACGAGTAGATACGAGCATTAATTTTATCTCTTGTGTCGATGGTATTAAAGCGCACTGCGATAAAAAAGGCGGGGAGGATTTCATCATTCTAAACATAGTGACCACTTTTCCTCCTTATGTACAGATTTGATTCAACCGTTTAAGCCCCTTATCTCACGCACTGTTTTTTTTATATTATTATTATCATGTCATTTTTACCGATTTTTGTCCCCTTAACCCAAATCCTGTCCCTCATCTCCTTTCTTCTTTTTGTAGCTGGACGACTGTCTTGTAGTATGAGGAAAGACGAAACATGCTCTTAAGTAAATGTCCACCCCACCCCTTTCTATCTCTCTCTCTCCCTCTCCTCTTTTCTTAAACTTCTCTTTTTCCCATATTCATCTTTCTGTCTTACTCTCCTTCTCTCTCACACACACGCACGTGTGATGCTCACCCACATATTCTCCCCTCTCTCTCTCTCTTTCTTCCTCTCTCTCAATCGTCAGAATACATTTAAGTGAATTTGTGAGACATTGTAGAAAAAACGCTATGAACGCCCAGCAGAGGCGAGCATCAGGGCTATACATGAAACCATCATCATCACCACCATCATCATCAAGACACAAGAGTGGTACAAAAATGTAGATGTAAATGCACATAGATTCATACATTTCACCTACTTTTTTCGTTTAATTTTGTTTTCTTCATTACCGGTAATTGGCATAACCCACGGATATCTGTCAACAGTTTTGTTCTCCCTCGATGTTGCCATCATCATTATCGTCATCATCATCAACACCATCTCATCGTCATCGTCATACTTGTCACTACCATCACGATAAGTAGCAAAAGCAAGGCACCATTGTTCTCATCACAATCACACACAACCACACACAATCATGATGAGGATCATCAAAAATACCACGGTCATTCATTATCATCCAGCTAGGACGTCATTTGAAATTCACCATAATGATAAATATTCTGAAGCTATGAATATTGTCACCTTTTGTTAATTAAACACTCTAATTCTTTCATCATTTTCAAATTGATGTGCTCTCTGGGTTTCTTTCAAAGTTGATTAAAAGAATCGGCGTTATACGTTGAGTCCACCACACACCATCGGGGGTACAACGATAATTGTCATTATGTTTACACAACAGGTTTTTGGCCTAGATACTTCTCCCAATATAAAGCTCTGCAAAATACATAAAATGAACTATTAAAAAACAAACCACAGTTTGTAAACAGGAAATATAGATAGTTGCAGCGGAAAAGGCAAGACCTGCACAGGCCCTGAACTCCAGAAATTTATATATTTTTCATAATAAGTGAAATAGAAATGGATGTAAAAGTACAGTCTCATTTGCCACTTCCCACTACCTTTGTATTTTCACGACCTTTATTTTCGTTAAACTTGACAAAATATTTGGTTGCCGCTTGGCAAAGCGAAAACACATACTCGAAATAGAGACAGTGTTATATTGCCATTCCATGAAACTTCTCGTTGATGCAGACCATGCTATTGCTACCTTTGTTCAAATCAGAACATTTTCGACTTAGGCACATGCGTACAAGAACAATAAGAGGCTAACGTTTCCTTCCTAAAATATGATTTTTCCAGTTTGAAAATGATGTGAACCTTGAAAAATGGAAATATAAAATGAAATATAAAACAATGCATATTCTGAGAGCATGCTGCCAGAATATAAGGTTACGGTTCCCCCAGAAATTTTAATTTTTTAAATTCTATGGACCTGCGACCTGCGGCCCAGTCCCCACCTATTTTGGACACATGCACAAACTTTCTTGTACTGTCATTTAATTTCCTATGGACATAATACAATAATGAATGTTAATTGCTCTCCGCACTCTAAACACAAATATTAATACATCACATCTTATTTTTTTAAGAAATTGGTTGTTATTGTTTGGCTTTGTCAAAGGTTTGATCACCCACAAGTCTTTTTAATAATGATGATGATCATAATGATTATTATAATACATTTAATAATTATTATCATCATCATCATCATCATAATGATAAGAATAATGATAATAATGATAATAGTAATCCGTTCTTGTAAACCGCAAATCAACGTCTTTATGTACATCCTATGGACTTCGATAGTATGGCTTATATCACCGGCAACCATATAGTGCTTAATGCATTCAAGGAATAAATCACACGAGGTACGTGATGAGATACCTAATAACTACACCTGGGTATATAGAGTATATACGAAGCAAATGCATATTAATGTCTTCTCGAAAGACGTTACTGCTGCGCCAGGGACTCGAATCCCGTGGCTTGTGGTTCAAGGCCACAGTCCGGAGACTTACCCACTAGACCACTTTCACCTCTCCGTCTCAGTCTATTGATTTTGACTTGTCCGATTTGATTTGATATGAGTCATCAACGGAAATAGCCATGTGCATGATTATTGTGTTGGTATATGGCTGTGAATGACACACTAAAGGTACTAAGTCCCATTTGCAGGCCCCCAAAAATTAAAAGGTTAAATTCCAACGGCATTTGAAAGACAATACTAATTTAGAACTTCCCTCAAAACGAAAGGGCTTGAAAATGGCTTTTAGTGGGAAAATAACGACCATTAGTTGTCGAATTGACTTTAGTCATTGCAATCATTTTAGTAAATAGTCTGATTTTCAGACCCTTGTACCGAATGGTCGTATGTTTTGTGCTGCGCAAAGATTCAATCAGTTTAATTTTGGTCATTACAAGTAGTGGGTTATTGATGTAGACAAATGCTCATGTACCTGTTACAGCTCATTTTATGTATGTTATTACCAAAGAAAAAAAGATGTCAGTCTGTCACTCAATATTGTCTAACCGTGAAGTCTAGAAGGTAAACGGGTTTCCTTGCATAATTTGAATACTAGGACCCTGCTAATGTTTACATTTCACAGATAGGACATACATGACATATTCATAATATCTTTAAGGGGTGATGTAGGGTTGTCTAGCTGTGAAAATAGTGACGATCTCTATTACAGAGCGATGATAACCACTAGTGTATATCGAAGGGTGAGCAAAGGGGCAATTCGTCCCTCCTTCAAATGCTAGTGCTTATCATCGATCTGTAGAAGATTTCGAGATCGTCACCAAGGGGGTAAATTGTCCCCTTGCCCCCTCCTGAAAGCTTTCCGACCAAGGAAAAAGACAACCAATTTTTACATATACATAATGTACAAGGAGATGGCAGGTTATGGAATCAGTTGCAAGTCAATCATTTTGATATTGCATATGGAATCGCACGAAATATAGACACATTCTTTAAAGATTACAATTTTATCCCAAGAATAAGTCATATTTTGAGGGTGATACACCCACCACCACTGTAACACCACAAGCCAGTGGCTTCAAAAACTGTGTGGATCACATTTAAGCTGAGATGTGTTGCCCCCTCTGAAGTCAAGGTCCCAATACGCCACTGAGGATAACTGTTCCTAATTTAAGAACATCGATAAAACACTGTGGGAGGTGGGGGGGGGAGTATCGGAAAATTTGGAGAACAGGTTACCGAAAATTGTCCATCAAGCCAGAAAAAGGGGTCATTACATTTTATAAACTTCTGACTGGTTTTTCAACAGGAAAAGCAAAATGTATCCTCATACTCTTAGATATTTCAGCAAGGGGAATGGGAATATGTCCCTCAAATTACCGATAGCATTTCTGAAATTGCCTATACACACTATAGTTGGGAAGATGGAGAGAGGGGGAGGGAGGTCACCATCCCGTCCGGCAAGGCTTCTGGATCCAAATTTTCTATGACCTATATTAGGCATAGCCCTATCCTTTGATGGTTATTTGATTTGTTTTAGTGATTCTATTTCATCTTATCGAACATTTTACATGCATGCCCATTATAATGTGACATTGCTACAATTTTGTCCAAAACAGTAGATATATTTTGTTAAAAGAGGTAAGAAAGGTACTGAATGCGTAATCAGTGTGAATTAGATAAATGGGATATAGAAGGAATACAGCGTATATACAGGAAGCTCGAACTGCTTGCACCCGTCAGTCTTATGAAACAAATATAAAAGAAAGGGGGTTACTTAATTGCCAACTAAAAAAAAGAAGAAAAAGGGTCGAAAAACGCTGGTTTTATAACTATAAAATACCTCTCGATAACTATACCTGTGATTTACTTGTATAGTTGAGATATACCTGTGTGTAGGAGATTTTTTGTGGTTTTGTTTCTCCTTTCCTCTGACAGGATATTGTATTTTGGACTTAGACTCCTGTAGTCCTATTATCACATCCGGAGAAAGGGTTTCAAATGTTTCCTCTTTGCCTTTAGCAAGAGACCTGTATTAAAGGGAGAGTAAAGCACAAGTCCCAAAATATCCAAATGTTCTCTGGTCAAAGGTCATATAGACCCTTAGACTAGACCAGTTAAAACCAAACCTGGGTCTATATTCATGTTCAACAAAAGGAAAATATACAACTCAGTCTCAGACTAACTTTTTGAACTCCGATTTTCGAACAAAAGCCTAGACCCAGCGTCGGGTTTAAATTGAGTGGAATTCGGGCCATTTTGAAGTTATTTTTATGTCATGGCGTAAAACAGTTGCGTGTATAAGTCGAGGGGCTCTAATGTGATGAAGACTGCCATGAATGTGGGGGCGTGGAGCGACAGGGAGGAGGAAGGAAATTGTGTCATGTTCTGCTAACGTTTTCCTTCCCCATTTCCATTGTCCCCTATGTATTTCTTTCGTTCGAGTGAGAGAACGATGGAGGTTATTGCTCCACGAACACAAAATCTACTTTGTCATGATAAATATAGTCATTGGGATTCTTTCCTTTTCGTTTCAACTTGTTTTCGAGACAAAAAGATATCAGTTTTGTTTTATTCCCTTCTTTCATTTTCGATTGATTTTATTATCATTCTTTCCACTGTAGTTTTCATTTGAATTAAAAATAAAAATGCCTTGAACCCTCCATGTTCTTATGTTCTATGAATGACGCCATCTTAACCGCATGTGGATCAAAGTTAGACCCGCTATTCAGGGTTACAGGTATAGAAACCGGGGGGGGGGGCAACAAATATAAGTAAATATTATACATAAGTGTCCTCTTTGTTGGGCAAGGCGATTTTTTAAAACAAATTTATGCCCAAATTGAGTAATATAGTATTTCAAAAAATTCACAGTTGTGAACTAAACAAAGTTTGTAGGATAAATATCCTACGTTGGGCACTTTTTAACAATTAATGGAATCTACAATTAGGACTACCGACCCTGAAATATTAATTTCCCCCTGCAAATCCCCCACTCGGGTCAATCTCGTAGTTATTCACTACCCAGTACTAATGAAATAGATAGGATCATTGTTTTGTCATGATTGCATGTGCAAGGGAGCAAGGAAGGGGCTCTGTGAGACTGGAGGAAGGGAATCCAAGCAAGACAGCAACCTGAAATTCGCTGCAGCAAGAAAGGGGGAGGGGAGGGGGGGTGAAGACCTTTTTTCCCGACACACTTTTTTTTTCAAGCAACATAATTCCCCAACGTGATTTTTATTTCTCGTTATATCTGTATTTTGTCTACTTTTCTTTGAAAAGTATGTTGTATTCCTTTATCCATAGTGGTATCTGGCTCGAAACTCGAACTAAAACTCGTCTCGATCCCACCCTTACTTCGATCAAGAAACTGGTTGACACGTACCTTGCTGATTTATTCCCATATTGTTAAAAACTTCCATCAAACCACATAAGCAACAAAGACCTACATGTATATACCCGTGTCACATTCATTAAACCTCTTTATTGCATTGTGGGAATAACGTTTAACCCAGGCACAAAGTATCATAAAACGTAGCTTAACAATCACTTAGCAGGATACAGGATGGGTATATTTTATAAACACACAATAAATATCTCGCTAACAGGAAGATGTAGTCATTTTATTGGTGGAACCCCATTGGTTCTCGAAGGTAAACTTACTTAAATTGGAAAACTGCCAATACCTATATGATATAGACCACAAAAGGATGCGCATTGATCATTTAAAAACATATTTTGTAGTCCGAAGATCTGAGATAGATAGACACCCGAGAAGGTTACGAATAATGCCCTTATAAACAAAACGTTGCTCTTTGTCCAATATAAACTGTTTCGGGACATCCAGTTTGACAAATAAAAACAATACTGCAATAAACAGGGCCTAGTCTTCCTCCATGCTATACATGAGCTTGTAAATATGTGTAAATAAACTGTATTATAATCTAAATAGCACTCGTATGGACGTAAATTGCGGTTAACACACACATATTACGCACATAGTTTGCAAGAATCTTCAGTCAATAATTGAAGGAGGCAGACTTAATCAGAAGAAGGAGAAACGTTGGTCTATTGTAAGTAAGGATTTGTGAGTGTGCGTGTGTGTGTGTGCCTGATGGGCCTTTATTTGGAAATTTGGTTATGGAAATACACATTTTAGGGGTTAGTTATTCATTAGATCGAAGATTAAAAGATGATTTGAATTATAAAGACATTTTAAGTAAAATAAAAAAATTGCTAGTATGGTGGAAACAAAGAGATTTAACTATTATGGGAAAAATACATTTGTTAAAAACTTATGCGCTTTCAAAATTAAATTATATCTCATCTCTCGTTATTGTCCCTCATTGGGTATACAAAGAAGTAGCAACAATTTCATTTTAATTTATATGGAGGGGAATGATTGAATTAAACGGGCAATAATGTATCAGGATTATGACTTTGGAGGATTAAGAATGATTAATTTTGAAATGTCCGTTAAAATACAGCGCATAATGTGGATAAAACGTCTTTTATATGGAGAACAAAATTTGGGATGGAAATTGTTTTTTGATTATTGCTTACAATTTGTGGGTGGTAGAATCATTTTTTAATGTGATTATGATATTTAAAAAAAGATGGTTTGTTTTAGATATTCCACCGTACTATATGAAAATGTTGCAAGCATGGCAAGAGACAAATACTTTAAGATATTTGGACGGTTATATGAATCCAATTATTTTTAATGATAGGAATATATGCATGGGTGTCGATCACGGGGGGATGGGAGATATATCCCCCAATATTTCAGGTGGGGATGGCCTGTACAATCATCCCCCAATAATTCACCATCAAAAAAAAAAAATGAAGAGAAAATTAATGATGAGAGCCCGATGAGAGTAGTTAATGGTTATTACTCGCAAGATGACCATCAATATACACATTTTGCTATCTCATTTTCATAATACATACATATATAAATAGAAAACGAAGTAAATGAGACAACCGTATATGAGACAAGAATAAATAGAATTCTCGCTCATACGGCTTCATCAGGAATTGATGAATTTATTCAATTTATTCAATCAACAGCATCAAACCGCAGCGTTAAAAAGCAACGAGCTAAATGTTAAGCGCGAAGCGCAAAAGTGCAAAAAAGAAGTAGAGAGTGGGAGAGAGAGATAATGACAGAGAGGATAATAACCCAGGTAGCAAGCCCATGTGGGACCCGCATGGGTCCCATATTCTCTGAAACATGGGCCCCATATGGAAAACCATCTGGGGCCCTAAGGCATCTGCACCCAAGAAGCATATGGGACCCATATGGGTAAACCCATATAAGACAGATGGGACCCAGATGGGACCCATACCAAACTGGGCCCAAATGGGTATGCCCAGCTTAATCCCATCTGGTACCCATATTGGTTAACCCAGATATATCCCATGTGGGTTAACCCAGATTTTCCCCATGTGTTACCCATATGGGCATATTCATATTCTACCCATATGTGTACGCCCAGCTCATTCCCATCTGGGACCCATAAGGGCTGGCCCAGATAGATCCCATATGGGTTACTAAATATTGGCCCCATATGGGATACATATATGGGTTCCATTTAATAGCCCAGATGGCACAAGTGACCCAGATCATCCCCATATGGGCCCCATATGGGCTTGCTACCTGGGAAAAGGGGAAGAAACGGGCAGAAGAAAAAGGAAGGGGAAGAGAAAAGGAAGAAAGACAAGAGAAAGAGGGACATATATATTCCAGCATTTCCTTCAGGGAACTGATGTGAATGGGCGAAAAAAGAGGTTGACTTTAAAGTAACCTACAATGAAATATTGCTCATGTTTATTTCTTACAATGTCAAAATTACTTTACGGGATCCCCTCCCTAAAAGCTTAGGCATGTTGGTGATGGTAGGTATGAGGTTAATGCATGATCAGGAATTAGTTGAGTGGATGGAAAAGAAGTGAGAAATAAGCTGAAAGAAACATGGAAAATTGCCATGGAATGATGGAAGGCAATGTGAGACAGGCCCAACATGTTCTAAAACAAGTAATAATATTCAAGAATAGTTATGATTTCTTTCACCTAGGAGTTCTTCAAAAACTAATTAAAAACGAGTAAATAATCAATGCCACATTATTGACAGGGCTTAAAAGGAATGTGAAAAGAAAAACAAGAAACAAAAAAGATTGAATGAAATTTGGGACTGATTGTGAATTTCAATACGCGAAATTTACAAGCACAGGCATTTGCAAAGAATGTGCCTCTTGAAAATAAGCTCTTTGTATGTACATAAACAAGCAATACACAGAATACTCCAGTTCGATATTTTGGAGAAAGATTATTATGTCACAACTTATTTTTGTTTTATTGAAAAGCTGATGTAGGCCTATGTATTGTATTCAAACGTAACAGGCATAAGATAGTTAAGGTGTTTTTGAAGGTTAGAATGTTATTAAGTTTGAAGTTTTGTTTATAACACCCTTCCAATAATAATGCACCTTCTAAGACTGGTTATAGTTTTTGAGAAAAAAATAGTGCTCTGGTCAGGGCCTTAGGGAATATTATGCTTATATTTTAGAGCGTATCTGGTATGATAAGTATATCTGGGTGAAGAAGGAGATAATGGAAGTTTGTTGTTTGGTAGTTGGAACGTAAGTTTTATATTATGTTTTTAAGAAACAGACAGTTTGTATGAGATCAGGAGTGGAAATTTTCTGTCATTTTGAGAACCAAATTTTGCATCAGTGATATTCTGTTTCATTGAATTGAGTTTCCCGCAGAGAGGATTCAGTTGGTTTAATTAAAGAAGGAAGAGAGTCAAATGAAGAACCAAAAGCAATATGTTTTTCATTTACTAATGAGAACTATGTTTTTTGAGATCTCCTTACACAGAATATTGGAATGGGTTTTTCACGATGAATGTTGTTTGGAGACATCAATATTCATAAAATGTATGTTTCTATCACCAGGAAATAAAGAATTTTCTGTCTACATGAACCTTTCCTGGTTGCTTATTAATGCATTTGCCCACTGGTAACATAATACTTTCACAAGTTGATATCCCTCACCATTGGATTTTTTTGGTAATGTCTAAATTTCGTTTAAAAATAGATGATATCAGTCTGGTAGGCCTACACTGCAGGCAAGAGTCAGGACTAACATTTAGCATGTTATTAATTTTATTACCACTCTTATATTCTCTGAAATGTTATCTTTATTGAGGGTGACTTGAAAAAGTTAATAACTTGGAAGGGAGGGTGCAACCTGCCACACGCTTCTACCTCTTGGTTGCTTTGATCCATTGCCGAAA
Source organism: Mesocentrotus franciscanus (assembly GCA_037976565.1). Lineage (NCBI taxonomy): Eukaryota > Metazoa > Echinodermata > Echinoidea > Camarodonta > Strongylocentrotidae > Mesocentrotus > Mesocentrotus franciscanus. The sequence goes on from CP137673.1 coordinate 6,356,966, forward strand.
ATATTTTGGCACCTATCATCCCCCAACCACGGATACAAATCGACACCCTTGAATATATGTATAAATGGAAAACTATATTTGATAGATACTTGTTTGAAAAGGGATTGTTCAAGTGAATCACTTGATTGAGAGAGCTCATGTTAAGTCTGTTCAATATTTTGTGAACCTCGGTATGAAAGGTAATTATTTGCTTATGATTATTGATATTTATGATGCGATACCCAGGTTATGGAAAGAAGATTCAGGGTCAATACAATTCCTCGAGGTTGACGTTTTAAGCTATAATACCTATTTTTATATTTCAGGTATAAAATACAGTTTTTAGATGTGGGTTCAAGAACAATTTATGATTATTTATAAAAGTACTACAGCAAACGTATGATTTGCAGGTAAGGGATGGGCAAAATAAGTATGATTTTATAGAGAAAGAATTAAAAGAAATATTTGTTAGACCAAGAATTACTATACTCATTAGAAAACAACTAGAATTTCAATTCAGATTATTGCATTGAGCCATATATACTAATTAGCATCTTCATAGATTTGGTTTTGTTGGCGATAATTTATGTTCGTTTGTACGTATAAACATTTATTTTGCGGGAGCGTTCAAAGGATATGGCGGGCTTTAGTACAACTTTTTGAGTTAAATGAAATTAAAGATTTAGAATGGCGAGATATATTTGTTGGGTTGGCAGGCAGTTCATATAGAATTAAAATCTGTAATACTATAATTTTCATGGTTAAGTATGTTATATTTATGTCAAGATCGGGGGCAAGTACCAACTTTAGAAAAAATTAAGAAAAGCATTTTTAAATATAGGGATGAGGAAAGAAAATAGCCATTAGAATGGGAAAGCTGGAATTACATTTTCTAAAGTGGGAGCAGCTTAGGGTTAAATAAAATTTGTTTTTCCTCACCGTGAGCTTGTTAAAGTGTAACACTATTTTTGCGGCCTGGTTAACTTAATTATTTAGTACATTTTTCTTCAGTTGAGAACGTTAGCAGACACATCCACCGAGTAAGTAGTGTGTGTGTGTGTGTGTGTAGGAGAGAGAGAGAGAGAGAGAGGGGAGAGAGGGGGGAATAACATAACTAAAAGCTTTAAAAAAAACTAATGTATGGGAGTACACGCCTATTCTAAAATGTTGAATAAGCTTTGCGTGTAACTCTCCCTTTCTCTTTTCCGTGTATTCATCGCCCTTTCGAATCCCATTCTTCACATATTTGCCCCATCTTTTCCCCGCCTTATTGCAATATCCGACCCGCCCCCTCCCCCCTCCCCTTAATTGTCCATAATCTCCCTTTGCATAGCCAGGGCAGCGTTTCACGAAACCGTCTTACGTACAAGTTTGCCGAAATCCCATTGAAAAGCGTGTATCAAATCTTGTACGACTTCTTGAAACGATGCCAAGGGGACCGTTTCTCGAAACCGTCAAAAGTCTTCTTGGACATCCCATAAAATCACGTGCTATAGAATTAACACGCGTTTCTATGGGATGTCCAAAAACTTAGGCAGGCTTCGAGGAAGTGGTCCCTGGATCTCTGTCTCTGCTCTCCTGCACATCTCTATCTTGTCATGTCTTTACCTCTCATTCAGTCTACCCCCCCCACTCCTCTCTCTTCTTTGTATTCTTCCTCTCTCCCTCCCAACCACCTTCTCCCTCTCTACACATCTCTCCTGATGCCTTCATTTCTCAAACAATCCATCCCTCCACCCCCTTTCTCTCTCTCATGATCATCTCTTTTATCTCCCAAGATCACTTTCGTCATAATGTGTATAGATCGTGGTGCAACTCAAGAGTAAAATACTTAAACTGAAAACAACAGGCTCACACTGGAAAGGACGAAATGCACTAGAACCTTTTCCCAATATTTTATTAGAAAAACATATCTATAATATCTAACACATCATTCATAATTTCGCTGTATTCTATGGACATTTGTTTTCAATGTACAAATTATTTACAGAATATACAAACTTGCATACACTGACCAGTTACGCGAACATTGTAACCCAAATCGCATCTTCATACTAAGCTACATGTATTAAATCATATGAAATCGTATGAAATACCGGTAAGTGATGATTTCTAAAACCAACTTCACACGGTTCAATATAAAGATGTTTTTAGAGGGGAAATTGATCAACTAAAAATGGAGCCTACTATCAGCCTCTATCAATTTTTGTTCTTTCTCCTTCTTCCTTCTTTTTCTGCTCGTTTCTGTGTGCCTTACACAAAGAAAAACAGGTTTTTTTTTTATATCAAATATATTATAAACATGCTAGATTAAATAACAAAAGTAAATCGATTGGGAAGGGGTAGAAAGATCACAATTAAATTTGCATGAGTGAAATTGCATACAGCTCTTTTTTTTCAAAATAACTGAAATGTGCCGACAGAAATTTTGTTCAAGAAATTAAAGAAGATAGTCATGGGGCATGTTTCATTATTTGACTGAATTTAGTTTATACGCTACTAAAATCCAGCTGATGTTACAACACAAGCCATATATTACCATAATCAAACACATCTGATTCAAATATTTCCATTTGAGAATGCTCAGTGGCTGCCGGGCTCACGATCAATTGGGCACAAAGAATTTCCATTTTCGGTTTAATGAAATTTGATGACTAAATTATTATTATTATTATTGACTCCACTTTGTCAACACATAAAAATACAAATTATTCAAATTGCTTTCCGTATCTGAGAAGTCTAAAGCTAGGAGATTTAACTTGGTTAAGAATGAGCCTAGATTTGGGTGACTGGTGTAGGTCTCAGGGCTTACCTAAAAATCTAGCCATGATCATGATAATTCAACAGTATCCATGAAAAGAAAGAAAATTATGAAATTTCATTCACACTCGTTTACAGTGGCCACCTATAGTCCCTGTCAGAGAAAGGCAATGTATTAAACATCCACTAAACCTGCTTACCAAGTACATTTTCCATCTTTCCAGGTGGGTGGTCACTGTAAATTAGCATTACTGGAAAAGAAATTACACACATTCAACAGGGGGTAGGATACTATTGAACACTCTGCAATAGTACTTGCATCAGCCCACCGACAGGGATGAGGATCAGCTCCAATGATGTCTTCTAGGGACCAAGGATGTCTTAGGGCACCAAGGATGTCTTCAAGCACAAATGATGTCTTCAAGGTCTGCACAGCAATAATTGTTGTTTTCCCTTGGAACAGCTATCTATCTTCTCATGAGCTAGTAACCTGCTTACATTACTTAATACTTCATTGGAAAATTCCTAAAACAAGATTCCTTTCGAAGCTCATGCTATTAAATGTTGATTATATGTGATAAATAATAATAATAATAAGACCTACAAAGTTTCTCATTTGCACAATGGCTATCTGACTACAACCATACTAATGTAGTCAGAATCCATTAACCTATGAATAAGGGAATCACATATATGGAAATTTATTATGACGACTTATTGAAATCAAAAGAAGAACAACTATATTCCTACAGCATAAAAAATTAGAAGAATGTTAGGTTACGTGTAACAAACGGAAAAAAAGGTGCAATACATGCATCACAAAAATGTGCCCGAGAATCAAATGCACTACTAAACATACCTCTCACACAAATACAAGAAGTCCATAAGCTCCAAGAAATACAAAACTTAGTAAATTTGATAATACTGCAACATGGAAAGTCATAGGAAAATCAGCCCAACAATTGCAAACGCTGATGGACTGTAACCAATGTCACTTCAAGATGTGGTGATATTGCTGCTTCAAGTCCAAAGTCCCTTTTTTTTTTGCAAGATGTATCTTCAGGATGTATCTTCAGGACAAAACCGTTTTCAGGGAACAGCCAATCGCTAATTTTCTTCAACAGGACCAGAACTTACCAGATTGCCAATATGTATTGTGAGGAGTCACTTTACGAAACTCATGACATGCAAGATGGTATTATTCCAAGTGTCAAGGTCCATGATCATCAAGGAGCTGTGGCACAAGGAGGAACTGTGCTTTAAATCTCAGATTTTTTTAAAAATAGGCTCATCTTTCACATGGTTTGTTGAATGCCAGATGACAGAGTTGACTCCTTGCCTTGTTGAAAGGAACTTCAATAATACTATAGATATTGGCCAAACTTTGGATATATTTCTCTCCTGGGCTAAAGGTGGATGATCATAACTGACTGGCTGGGTCCTGGGCTGATATCAAGCAAAAGGATAGACTTTGTTCATTATGGAAGCACTGACAGCAGGAGTGGAAACCATGGAAGATATCCACAGGATAATAACTTTGCAGATGAAAGGATGTCTTCTAGATTCTGGAAGGTCACACCAACAGTTTGTGTACATCAACCAGCTATGATACGGTTCTTAACTTTGACTGTGGGCGAACCGTACCCAGAGGCTAATGCACACATGAAGTAGGATGACACCAGGTGCTGGAAGATGGAAGATGGGGTGATAACACAATTTGGCAATGAGGAGAACGAGGGGCATCTATACTGGAAGGAGCCCCAAGTTGGAAGTGGCTAAGGTTCTGTGGTTGTGAACGATACCCTGTCGCAAGGAGTGGTGCAGATATTGTCAAGGCAGGAATGGAAGGAATGGACATCAGTTCAGCTCCTCCAGGATAGGTCATCAGGTCATCTGAGGTGCCAGTGGATAGGAGATTGTAGCAGTACCTTGCCTCATAAGGTAGACCATTGTTGTGCCATTGGTTTAATAGGAAGTGTCAAGGTTGCTTTCAAAATATTGATGAGAATATGAACAAGAAGGAGGGCGTGACTGGAACTGAATCACAAGTGCGCATCTGTACAGTGACATCACAAAACTACAGTCTTCAGATCGAGGCATTAAAAAGTTGGCAGTGGATGAACTAAGTTGGACACAGAAACAGAGGACAGGTATTGTTCTTCAATCTTTGACACTTCTCGTAGCATAGCTTTTGAGGAAGGGAGGGCAAGCAGGATCCAATTTTTGAACAAGTTGATTTGTGTTGCAGGAGTGCAATATGCAAACAGGCAGTTGGAGATTAACAGTTCACAGGTACAGTGTACATGTACTTCCATCAAGAAATCTGGATGTGGGCAACACTCCTAATAAGAAACAAGGTAGGATGAAGACCATGATGAAGTCCCCGGTAAGATAAATTTCGACGCTTCAGCTCAAGGGTCTCTGCTTTCATATTAAAAGTCCAAATTCAAGAGCAAGGTGATTTAGATGTTGGCCTACTCAAGCAGCCTTGGTGAAGACTGCTTCATCGTTTAAGATGTACAAAACATTCTATTCCAGCGTACCTCTCTTCTTTCCTATATAGCATTTGCTGGTTCTCTAATGACAGCTTTAGCAACAGGCAAGGAGAAGGGAGATTGCCAATCCTAAAACATCATGCAGGATTTGAGAATCAAAACATGCAATCCCTCTCCAGTTCATTCACTGACGGCTTCATCACTAGTTACGACTGATCAGGAGCCTTGTTCCACTGGTTGGGACACACAGGAATGACCAAAGCCAAGTTCAAACCAATCTGACCCATAGTCCTGAGCAGAGTGAGTCTTCAGAGACTGTTCATGCTCTACTAAAGTCATTTCCCACACTAACCAGCTCTAAGTATTAAGTGATGTCATGGACAGTACAACAACATACATAACCAAATACTGATGGTAATATACATTTTCAAGTACAGTGTATACATACAATAAATATCATGAACATCTAAGCACCCAACTATTCAAATCAATGCATAGTCCACAAGCTTCTACTATAGTAGCCCATCATTTCAGACCTGACAGGATTAAATAGAAGAGAAATTTGAAATCAATCATCTGCAAGGAGAAGAAATGCAGGGACAAGGAGGCCTTCTATATACTTTGAAGGCAATATCAATGCATATTTGATGGACTACTGCATCAACTTTAGCAAAGTAGATGTATGAAGATCAAAACTCAGTTCTATCTGTGCTGATATTCTAGGACTTGACAACCCCTAGGGGGTGCAAAGGATTACAACTAGAATTTTGTATATTAAACTGTAATGAGAGGCATTTATATGGCCTATGCATTGATTTTCACAATGTGGATACAGAGTTAATCACACCAAACTGTCATTTATCCCATCTTGCAGTATTCAATCTAAATAAGCAAGGGTTTTGAGATCACCTTTCGCCAAAAATTGAATGACGGACAAAACCTCCACAGAAACAATCATTTTCACCTAATAACACACCCAGTATTTGGTTTTCCCTTAGCAAGCATATTTGAAATGTATAACTTTCTAACATTTTACGTCCAGGTAGCATCAACTATTTACAAAGACCATAAATTGTGCAAGCTCTGGTTAATAAAGACAGGGCATATCAACAGAAGTATTTTGTGAGAAAACAGGAGGAATTCAAATTGCATGTCATGCAGATTGTGTTGACTTGACCACACTAATCCTCATCATAATCTATAGCAGATATTTCAAATCTCCAAGGTGAACCTCACAGTGAGGGAGGGCAAGGAATATTTCAATTCTCTCATAAATGTAAATATCAAGTGTTTTTTTTAACAAAGTACTTTCCACAAGAGTAAAACAATATTTTTCTCAAAACTATTGCTTCTGGTTTGAGGGTCTCAATAGGCCAAATATACCTTATATATAACATGCAATACTTTATGCATACTATAGGCATATAAAATTCAAATTTAAATTTTCGCTCTCGGGTTCAGTTTGTTTGTATCTCTCCTTTAAAAGTTCTCTATTGTAAGGTTTGCGAGTCAATGCCCTATGGACTTTGCAAATAGTTGACACTATGCTGTAACTTTTTGTCGGTGAAATCACAATGAAAATGACCATTCTGTCATAAATAGGAGTGCATATGAATTAACAATCATTAAGAGGAGTGAATACGTAATACATTCAAAATACTCTTCTACAAACATCGCTCAGAATTTATGCAAGTGAATTTTGGTCACAAGCAATCTTTAATCTAAGGCTAAATGATCTGTTCATTTGTTTCCCCCTTATTAGAATGTTTGTGGGTTTGTTTCATTTGATAAAATATAATGCAGAGAAGTTCCATGTCAGATAAAAAGTCAAGAAATCTATAGATGAGGAATTAACCATTTGGACAAACATTATATACTTACCAACTTTTTATAAATAAATTTATGTATAATTATAAAATAGTTTAACTTGATTTTGAATGTACATTTGATTAACTGTTTCAAATTTGTTTTTACTAGGGATTATTAATACTTACCATTCCTACAAAATGTACAAGTCAAATGTCAAAATAGATGATCAAACAATAAGTTAGATTATTGTATCAATTTTAATTTGTCATGAATTCTTGTCACTGCAATCTTGTAGCAGTATTTATGTCTATATTATAGAATAATGTGCATTGAAAACCACTATGACACATCCATTTAAAAATATGATAACCTAAGTTGTTGACTCATGCAATGTAATATGTAAATGAAGAGAGCTTATAATTGTACATTTTTTTTAAATAAAAAAAGCAACAGAGCTTTTGATCTAACATGGAATCTCTGCGACATTCAAAGTTTGTACGAGAAAGTCGAATTAAAGCACCTGAACAGACCATTTGTTTTTTTTAATTGCACATAAAACCACTGACATAAATTCTGATGATACTCCATAGTTACCAAAGTGTCAATTTAAATTAACAATAGTAAATAACCAACAATCTGATATCTAAACATCTTCTTGTGAATTATAAATACTGTAGAGAGGGATGGACACCTTTCCTGAATGGCATTATTAGAATCTGGAAGTTACATTTTTAAAAGTATTTTGTGCACAGTAAACAAGTACCACCTTTCAAATAAATAAAACCAATAAAGGTACACAGAGAGAGTACACAAATTTAGACATTTACTGTGAACGTTGTAGGATAAAAGGAAGAAGAAAAGAGAGAAATGTTACAATTAATATCTTTAATTTATACATATATATGTAAGTGTCATTTCATTCGATCAAAATAGAAACAGTGCATCATCTTGTAAATATTTCAAATGTTTGTATTTCAAATATGAATATTCTTTACATAAAAATTGCTTGCCTAGACCATCACATGAGAAGTTTGGAGTATATTACACTGACCAGAATTAAAGGTGCAAGACAATAAAGAAAGCATCTCCATTTCCCAGTCCTTACCACACCAGGAAAATACCATAAAGTAGCAATCTAGGTTTCCAAATATAGATGCTCAAAAGCAAAGGTGAATCCGCTACACTGTTCGGGCAACTTCTGCTGATTACTTCCTTATGTAAGGGGCTACGTGAAGGCCCATTTCTACTGTTAATTTATAGAATTCAGTGTCCTATTTCAATTTTATACAAATGTATCTGTGATCAGCCAACATAAACTATTGACATTTTTTCCTGCATTCTTCATTTGAAAAAGAACTACGGGCCATGCAAGCCTAATGCTCTTTTTTGTTTTTGTTTCCTCTCCAAAGCTGTTTCATATACCAGTATGCCAGTGGCCAGTCACAACCCACTGCAGATATTCCTTGAATCGAATCTCACTTGAATTTCTGGTTTGTTATAGGTCAATAATGAAGTCTTTGGATTTCTGCTTCTATTTGACTTTTGGGGTATTCTAACTAGCTCCAGCCGCAGCCATAGCGGCAGTGCTTTGTTTACAGTCCACTTTAGTCCTATCCGCGTTCAACACAACATTCAGCTCCGTGAGGAATGTGATGCATTCCTCGTTGCTGTCGAATGCGAGGCTGTTCGCCACGTAGTCTACGGGGACCATGGGTCGAAATCTACACCAATACGGACAAATTTTAGCAGCCACACCAACCAGTGGGAAGACAGGATTGAATGTGGAAGAAGGAAAAGAGATAAATCACAGATTAGAAGAAATTCAGTAATAAAATAATCAAAAATGTACAAAAATGAAAACTTCAGGAATCTTACAAGAAAGATATACTTACATGTACCTTGGCAGTGATTAAAAAAGACATATTTATCATGAGACATATCACATTGATATTATTCATGAAACATCATCAATATTGAAGCTTGACAAATTGTCATTACCCCAATGTTACCAAAATATCCATTATTTTAAAATAATTTTAATGCAGACAATTGATCACAAGATTTAGAAATATTACACACATATCTCTTGTTTAATTCAAATCATAGAAGGATTAAATTAATTATCACGCTATACACATACTTACCCTAAGCTCTAACCTGTCACAACGGATATTATACACAAGTGCTTCATGCTAAATATCTAGATTTTATGAATCTTAAAAATCTGTATCCTATATATGGTTCAACATCAGTTCTGATATTTTTTCCTTTTTTGTGTGCAAATCATACTTAAAATGTAGATACTTATAATCTCTATTTGTAAAATTACAATAGAAGTCTGAATTTGTACTTACCAAGCCTATAAAATTTAACATTTTCAAATGTTAGTACAAAAAAGTAGTTACTATGATACACATGTACATACAATAATTCACATTTACAAGAAAGGAAAATTCTCCCTGAAAAATGGCAGAGCACACAGTCCTCAATCTCCTTTATTCCAGCATATTTTTCATTTAAGTATATTGCAGCTTAATATTTCATTACATGTTTGTATAATTCTATTTTCTATTTATAATTTTCATCACCCAATTTTCTTCCTGCCCGTTAAAAAAATTCATCTAGGGAAATAAAATTCATAACTTGTCTTGATAAATCGACAGTTTCTCCATGGTTTGAAGTAAACTGTTATTTGTTCGAAACAAATATTCATATACCAAATAATATGAAAATGTAATATAAGCAAATCTCCCCCTCTCCCGTCTGCAACAATAAAAATGTACATTTTTATCAATGGCCATGAATTTAACCCAATAGGGAGTTGCTCTTTTGCTTTCTTAGAAAGGAACAGAACAAAGGTGAGGTATACGTACGATTTGGTGATGATCTTGATCGCCGCCTTCCGCTCGCGAGCTAGAAACATATCAATGACATAGGACCCCATGCGTGGGGCAGTACGATAAAGCTTGAAAAATTTATGATAGTCGGACATGGCCCAGGCGGAGCGCAGCGCCAGGGCGTGTTTTACCAAGGGATCCTCCCGGGATTCGGGTTGGAGGGTCGCAAGGGCAGTGTTCATTTCTGGTGGAGGGGTGCAGGAGTCAAGGAATTTTTTTTTTTTTCCTAGAGCACTGGAACAATGTTTTTATAAGAGAAGAGAATGGTGCAATTCATTCATTCATATATTATAGACGAGTTAGAACAAGTACAGTGTAGATCTTTTAATTAATTACAATACTAAAAAAAAATGAATGATATTAAATAATTGACAAACAGGAAATAAGAGAACTATTTCCTAATAAAGAGATAATTTTTTGGTTTTGGTTCGTTTACTCTATGAATAAAATATAGCTTTCAAACCTCAAACATTAGTTCAACACTTAACCCTCGGCTGCCAAAGCCTTGTAAATTTGTACTGGCAGTAAAGTTTTAGATACACGATTTGGCTTAATATATGGCATGAAATCACCCATAACCATGCAAATTACATAAACCATACACGAAATGAGAATTTATTCTTTAGATCAATGTGAATGAAAAGGATACCCATGGTATTCTCCATACAGATGTAATAGAGTATATGGTATGCCTGGAACTCGTGGACATTACCGGGCATCCCTTCACCGTAGAGGGCTTTCAACTGGGTCTGGCACTGGTTGAACTCTGGGACATCACCCTGTAGAAAGATAATACAGGAATGCGTAACATGTCATTTAGGCTTCTACCACCCGTAAGCTTTCATCCACTCCTGTGGGCTTTCTCAAGCCAAGTGATACTTCTAACAGTTTCTAGCTGTCTACTGCTTCAGGATCACTGGAGCGAAGACTCATTCACCGTCACCTATCTTCTGTCTATCTGTCTGTCTGTGTATCTTTCTCTCCTCATATCTGAATGCCTAGGTTAGCCCCCCTCCCCTCTCTCTCTCTCTCTCTCTCTCTCTCATTCTGTCCTCTTCTTTTTGCTATCTTTATGTTTTTAAGCTTAAAATTTATCTATACTTTTATAATCCAAGACCTTGACTGCGATGGAAGAAGAAAAAACACAGGAGGTAGGAATAACTCCCAATCTACTTTTCTCACCTTTTCAAGAGCTATCCTTCCATGCATTTCATACACCTCAACTGAGAACTCATTCCTGATACACTGTATCTGTATTGTAAAGGGAGAATAAAAGATAAGTTATCATTAAATGGAACACACCATCTGTACAAAAAGTTAACAAATTATTCATACCCCTTGTAAATTTGATGATTTTTTTTGTGTGTTTTCATAACTCAAGAATGAAAGGTGGACTGGTTGAATTAGGGCCTTTGTTGAATAATTTTTAAATGTAAGCTCTAATATGTCACATTCTCAAGAAACACAAATCAGGAAAAATCAAGTTTTGTCACATACCTATCTTCTAGAATAAAAACATTTTACACTACTATGTACAAAACTTGGTCAGGGTGTGAATAATTTAATTGTTTACTGTAATTAATTGGCCTTAATTGGCACTATGAGGTGATTAGATATTCTTATTAACATAGTTTATAAAAATGTTGTACTTTCTGCATAAATAAATAAATTTGCTTGTCCTCTTCAATTTGGCAATAATCTTATCTTTCCTAATGAAATTCTTCCTACTTCCTACAAGATATCACATTTCAAAACTTAAAACATACTCCTATGATATTAAAAGTAAAGTAAATGAGACTGTACACAGAATAATCAAAAAATGACATTTTCCCTACATTTTGCCAATTTGAGGATCTGCAAAAAAGTGCAGTGATTCATTTTCTTTCTGCTCACTGCAAAAAAAAAGAAGCAATTCCAATGCTCGGTTCTGCTAATGCATACTTTGCAATTTCTAACATTCTGAATCTTAAGAACAACTTCTCATGCAGCAGCATGTCAGTGGTACGTTGCCTCCCATGAGTTTATTTCTCTGCTAACTTACCGTAAGATCCTGCCTGATGGACTTGAGTTGCTCACACACGAAGCGGTAGTCCTGCTTGTCCTTCCATCGTTCCTTGACCTTGACTAGAGACTTGCGGAGGACAGAGATTGGTCTTACCTGAGATGGGTCTGGGGCCTAGTTTGTGGAGGGGAGAGGAAGGAAAGGGAAAAAGCAGAAAAGTGATGACTTTCACTATCACCAATTTTCTCTAATGTATACAGATTAAACATACATAAATATCATACATCCAAACAAAAACATGACATAATGAGAGTGAAGTCACTTTTAGCTTTAAATAAAGTTTTTTTAAAGATGCAATATCTCTTTTCCAGAAATAACATTTGAAGCTGATATTTTGGACATAGTATACTACCACGGAACCCCACGAATACAGATCAAAATATTTTGGGGTGCTTGATCCCTTTGAAGCTCATTGCTTAATGAGTTGCTCTGAATTGAAGTGCACTGGACCTACAAGGGAAGATGTGGATGGCATGAAATGACTATCAACTGAATCTCAAAGGATGACAATGGTGAATAACTTACAGATGTGAGCCTGAGGTACTGTTTCCATTCATCTTGATTGGTGCCAACAATAGGTTCCATTGACCATTCTACATCATCACTTTCACCAGTCTGTAAGGATAAAACAACAACAACAACAAATAATTAAAAAAATATAATATCTACCACTTAAACAGTACATTACAAATAAAAAATAACTAAGGTATCAACATATAATCTACCTACTGTGTACATCTAATGTCATAATGTAAATTTATATCATGCTTGTATAATTAATGTAAGAAATATTTACTCTAGTAAGTGCTCTTACTCAAATTCTTGAGAGTGACTTGTATCTATTTAATGATATCTCAGTGAATAGCTGCTCTTTCAATAATGGAATTGAATCAACAATTTGAGTTCTATCAATCCACTTGTTGCTATATGTTTGAAATATGAGAGACTTTGTGCACGGTACGACTAAATATGGTCAAGGGTTTTACAGGACATGACAATATATTTGCAACATTTTAATTTCATCTTAAGCTATGAATTGTTGAGATGAAGCAACAGAGTTGTTTTCTCTTAACAAGAATTATTTGAGAGATTTTTTTCTTTCTTTTCCATAATTCTGTAAGAATGTTCTCAAAAGCGATTCTAACATACTGTAACTGACAATAATTGGGACTACAGGACATATCACTCTCACTAAATTTCTCTAAGACTGTCTGTCATCTTACCAAGACTTCATTGATCTGAAGGGAGAGTTTCTGAGTTCGTTGCTTCTTGCCACCGCTACCGCCAGAAGGACTGTCCTCCTCTCCAAGCATGTCCTGGAATCTGGCTGCACGCTTCTGCATGCGCACGGCACGCTCCTTATCATTCACATAGTTCACATCACCGACATTCCTGAGCGAAACATAAAGGCGTGGTTTAAAATAAGACTATAAAATTCTATGCAACCACTCACAAGTATTATGAAGTCTTTTCTGGCACTTCACAATATCCACATAAATCATGGGTTCCCAAATGAAAGTATCGATTGCAATCTTCAAGGGGATTTAGAGAGGAACACTTTGTCATTCAGTATGAGCAAAATAGATAAAAAGGAGACTGATCTCCGAGTTTAGCCATTTACATGCAGTGGGGGACAATTCCCACTCAATAATATTAAGGTCCTACTATATGTTTGGTTTAAAAAAAAATTTTTTTAATCTATTTTATTTTATTTTATTTTTTAATTATCATTTTTTTTGTTTGAGGGGGTCTTAAAGTGGAAAAAAGTACACATATTGTTTATAAGGTTCTTCCCGTTTACAATAATAACAATAATAAGTAAATTTTTATCTAGTACATTATACTCATGAAGTTTCTATGCATTTTACAAGGTAGTGTAAACATTGACAAATTTATTCTAGAAGATAATTACAATTGTGAATATAGCAATGTTTATATCATACTACACATACTTGGGAAAATACACAATATACAAAAGAAATATTAAGCAAATGATTAGCAAATTGGGACAATACATTTAATTATAGATCTGTAAAAATAAAACGAATGTAGAGAAATTAGCTGAACGATTATCATTTCTCACCCCAATGGCAGAGAAGACATCATTAAACATTACTCAGTTCTTACTTGTTCTTCCCCTTCGGTCCTTTCTTCCCTGGTGTTCTTTCGTTCCTTCTGTTAATCTCTGCTTCTTCGCTCTTCCTCCCCCTACCTCTTCCCCTACCACGCCCGCGACCTTTGCCCTTCTCTTTCCTATCACTAGACAGCGACAGGTAGTCCCGTTCGTGGCTCCTCGACCTTCTGTCCCGATCACTAAAAGGATGATGGGTAAAAATAATAATGATTTTGATATGTTTGAATTTACAAATATGTATTTTGATTTGCTCTCATTCATATGATTTTTTAAATTTGAATTGTTTTCATTCATATTTGTATATATATTTATTTATTTTTATATATATGTGTGTGTGTTTCTTCTACATCTTGATATGGTTTTACTTTTACTTTTATTTTATTTTTATTTATATCTTGATTCATTTTCATTTATATTCTCTTTTTTTGAATTATTTATGCTTTGATTCTTTTTTTGATGTATTCATTGACATCGTGATTCACCAAATGTTAAATTTATTTTACAAAATGTCACAAAGCTTGCCTATTAAAATAGTTATCATAATTAGAGTTGCAATTGTTTGAATTGTTCTACTGTTGGTGATGGTTTCAATTGAGGAGGGAGTCTGTTCCAGAGTCTGGAAGCAGTAACATTGCAAGAAATCGTATTCATGAAACATTGTGTGAGTCGTGTGTGTTAACAGATCAAACATACATGATACAATACAAAATCAAAATCTTCCAAGGAGCTTCCAAGGAAGTCATGCTTAAAATAAATACATTTATTTGCAAAAGTTTGAACCACCCATACACAATGCCCTAACTTGAAGAAAAGGAAACCAATATTAATCATAACAACTTTTCATAGCTCAAACAGCAAATAAATGTTAAGCTTAGCCCTCTTTAAGGGTGATAACATTTGACAGGTCTCCTATAATCATGTTTGCAAAGTTTCAAGCCACACATTCTCTTTTAACATTCACCACTACAACTTCGTGAAACCAGTATGCCAGAGTATAGAAGGCATATTTTGTCCTTTATTACACATTAGCACTCACTCTCTGTATCTCCTGCTTCTCCTACGTGAACTTGAAGAGGGAGACCTGCCACAACCAGGACTTCTAGACCTAGACGGAGACTGGGACCTAGACCTAGACCGGCTATTTGAACTACCACTGTCACTGCTGTAGTCCCTGGAGAAGCCAAAGATCTTGCGGCCGTGGCGACCCTTAGCTGGCTCAGCTGCATGGGTGGAGAACCTGGGCAAATGAAAGCAATAAACTTTGAAATTCTTATAGCCACACTGTACTAGAAGCACTACTGCAAAAAAACACTCAAGCGCCATCTCAGGTCAGCTGTAGCAGTATGGTCCAGTAACTCACTGTGCTGTTGGTTCTCGTATCAAGTGCTCTGTCTGAAAAGAGGAAATTAGGTATTGGGTAACGCAATGTTGGCAAGGTGACCATGAGATGGCGATGTGCAAATAAACAATAGGGCACAAATTTCCTCAGTTCAGTACCGCTTTAAAACTACTTAATCTGACTACAGGTAATCTGCAACAAAATGACAAGGAACAGAGCGCAGTCAATGGACAATTTCACTGGACGATATGTTGAAGATTCAGAAGAACTAATTCTTGAGTTTGAAGTGCAAAGTATGCAAAAGTAATAGCATGTGTATCTCCTGACCTGTAAAAGTCATATCAATCTGTGAATACTTAATGTTAGTCTAACACGTGTATTAAGCCTCTATTCGCACAATGCGGTAAACCTCCAATAACAACCCAAGGCAAACTAAATGATATCAGCTAGTGTCCTTCATATGTCTGTATCAACACACAAATCATTAAGAATGCTTAGGGGCCTTTGTTGTATGCAGCTTTTATTTTTACATCCACTAACCATTCATTTACATGTGAAATGGTTTTATTGTGCAGCAGTAGTTTTAATCTGGCAGTTTACCAAGTCATGGCTTTAGGCAAGAATAACTAAGTTCAAATAATGCTATGGTGACACTCCCTACCTGCTCTGTTGGTTCTCCTGGTTCTTGTTCCACTGACCACGCCCTCTGCCACGCCCGCCCCATTCCCTGTCTAGACAGATCCGAGTAATTATCGCTGCCGGCGGGCGGGTTCTCCTGGTTGCGCCGGCGCTCCAGGGGCTTCGGGTTGGTCGTGGGGGACTTGGGTGTGGGGCTGGGGCGAGCGGAGAGCGGGAGGGGCTCCAGGCTCCAGTCCTTGGTCATGACGGTGCCCTGGCTGTGAGCCTCTGTCAGGATCTTCTTAAGGTGGGACTCCACCTTGTCCTTCTCCGATTCATTCTGGCAAGAATTGAAGACTCTCTGGACGTAATCCCTGTGGAAAGACGATCAATGGCAAGACATACATGAAAAATTGTCATCTCGTTCCACAAACAAACACTAATTCCAGGTATGATAATTGAATAATATGTATTTCACACGTAATGTTCATTCAAAGAAGTCTGACATACTTAAACATGCAAGATGTAAAGCATAGACACAAAAAATAAAATAAAATAAAAATATTACCTACATGTAAAAGTTTA
Source organism: Mesocentrotus franciscanus (assembly GCA_037976565.1). Classification (NCBI taxonomy): domain Eukaryota; kingdom Metazoa; phylum Echinodermata; class Echinoidea; order Camarodonta; family Strongylocentrotidae; genus Mesocentrotus; species Mesocentrotus franciscanus. The sequence continues at coordinate 6,373,644 of CP137673.1, forward strand.
TTTCAGATGAAAGGACAATACAATAAATTTTATTACTAAAGGTTTATTGGGGTATTTAAATAGAAAAGATTATATTGTAAATTATCACTGATGAAGTATTGTGCAGTCACACACAAATTCCACTAATTAGGATATAGAACGTTTTAATTAATGTGAATACTTACTTTAAGGTTGGTGGCCAATCAGCAGGACTGACTCTGCAAGACAACAAAGAAAAGAAAAAAAAAAGCAAGGTTGTTTTAAAGGAGGTTAAAAATGCCCAAACACATCTATAAGGAAACATTAGAAAAACATTATGTGCATATATATGGATATATTTTGAGGAGGGAAATATAGAATACATTTCCCTAGTTAGAAGCATCGTCCTACTGCATAAACTATACAGTTTCGTATTCAAAGTACATGCATTTCAAAAAAGCTAACTGCTCAGATTTAGAAGGAATATTCAATTAACAATGTGAATACAAGTACAGTTACCAACTGAATTAATTCATAATCATAAATTTGATTTTTTTTTTTTTCTTCTTTTTTTTTTTTGGGGGTGTTTTTCGTAACTCAAGGATGAAAGGTGCACTGGTTGAATGAGGGCCTTTCTTGAATACTTTTAGATGTAAGCTTTAATATGTCACACTCTCAAGAAACATAAATCAAGAAAAATCAATTTTCTGACATACTTAAAAATATTACAAAACTTGGTAAAGGGTATGAGTAGCCTGTGGTGAAAGGGCCTTTTCAGCTGCAGCACCTTCTCTTTGGAATAATTTACCATTGAATTTGAGAATCATAAGTTCCTTAGAGACCTTTGAATCCAAGCTGAAATCTCATCTTTTTTAACAATACCTGTACTTGGCACTATGACACTCATCCAAACTCTCTTATTCTTCCTATTTTTCTTGTGCGCCTTGGAATAGAATTGTCTACATGTAGATAGACGGCACTATGTAAATGCCTATTATTATTATTATTGTGAATAATTTAGCTGTTACATTTAAGTCCCATAAAGATTACTTTACGTTTCTCTTTCCCTCTTTAATAGACAGTCAACAGTCTAAATGAATTACAGGTATCCCATCACTGTATTTATATTTATCATCTTGCTTTGTTCACTTACGTATTTTCGTCTAGAATAGCAACAAATCTCTTACAAACTATTTCTAACTAGATCTTATCCACCATAATGTTTTTTGCTTGAATAACTTTCTAAATTGATACATCTGTGTATCATATTTTCAATATCAAATATCAAATTCCATAAGAGTTTTGTGTTTCTTCTTATAGGAATTTGAAAGATTTAAATATCAACTGTACACATTATTCATTAAAAAAAATAAAATGCATTTATAAATTTTTACATTCCAAAAAATGTAATAATTGTCATGCTTTTGGATATATAATCTATTCATAAGTATGATCAATCTCAGCTATTCAGTCTTTTGACTGCTAATGTAAATGGTTTTTATTTCTCAAACTGTTGTTTTTTACTCAAATAAACCATTAATCAGATCGGCAAAATGATGAATGTCAGGTTTATTTCCGTAACATTACAAACCCAATCTCACTTGTTAAATTAATGATTCTACATGTTCATTTTGTTTCACTGTAAAATTAAACAAGGAAAAAAATACAAATATTTGTTCCTCCATTGGCACATGACCGACACAAATAGAGCATTTTGCCTCCCAACCCTTTCAAAATCTAATGCAACTGAAGCAAAAAGAAACTATTGTTTTGTAGTATGTATCATTGTCAGATTGTTTAATCCGAAATCTTTGAAGACAACATACATGTATCACAATAATCATTCCTCATTTTCTGGTTTGGCTCAACAATTTTTTTAACCGGAGCCCTTAAAAATGCATGCATAGAAAAAGCAATAATATCTGCACACACTGCATCCTTTTTTGTTTGACGACTACACTGTGTTTGATGACTTTTAAAAAGGAACATAAGCTTTCAGATCCAAAAATTGGCAACATGTTGAGAGATTCAAAATCATTGTTTGTCAATCAAATTGACAATTTTGAGACGAAAGTCTTGCCCATGTTTATTATTTTATGGGTGCGTTCAAGCGATTTTTTGAAGCTAGAAACACAAATCAAAACGCCGTTACAAAACATGGTTACTGCGGGAGATCGTTCAAGCGATTTTCCATCAGCACTGATTCTCGCTCATTTCAAGCCCAGCCACTGTGCATCACACAGCGCAGTTTGACCCAGGAAGTATAGGTCAACTTCGGCCCACGCTTTCTGAATTTGTTAACGGTCGACTGTCGGCTGCTGTTTTGAACCGGAAGCAGGCCACGATAATGACATCATAGAATCATGACTGAGATCTCTGTTGCGTTCAAGCGATTTTTAGCGACCGTGATTCTGCAGAATCACGTTTCAAAACGCATCTTTTTCAGCATTTCATGTTTGCGTTTTGAAACACATTTATTTTTACGACCACGAAATGCACCCTTAAAGACATTACATTTCATCCCAACAATATGGCAAGAAAAGAAAAATAGTATTGTTGCCAATTTGAAGAACAATATGTGATAAATTTAGACCAAAAAAAAAAATCCTGTCCTGAAAGGGTTAAAAATAAATTATGAATTTTGACCCAGTATAAAATAAAAATAAAACAGATGCCTATCATGTGATGTGGCATCAAATATAATGAATGAAGGAAGGCGGGAAAAATGCTGATGTTCTTATCAAACCTACAGGTGAATGTGTGTGTATTATCTTCTTTTAAAATGATATAAATATTCAATGTCTCAAAGGCTGCATTTTATAGAGACTACATGTACAAAGGTCGGGAAAAAATAAACTGTTGTAAAATGATATGTCCCAGATTTGTTGCTCAGTTAACTCTTGCGACATCTGTTGAAGGGTCTATCATTCCAACATTATATATCACTAGATCAATATATCAGCACGAACAATACCATGATGGGGAATTCCACACCCTACAAACAAATAGTACAGGGCATTACAAGAAACTTTTGTTGGGGGGTACATACTCTATACTTGTTTGCATGTGCATGTAATGCTAAAGCATCACTTCCTTTCTATTAGGAGAGAGGGGGAGAGAGAGAGGGAGAGAGGAGAGAGAGAGAGAGGGAGAGAAAGTGAGAGAAAATCAGAGAGAGAGAGAGAGAAAGAGTGGGAGGAGAGACAGACAGACAGAGAGGAGAGTGGAGACAGATTTTCACATGGGTGTCTATCTTTAAGTCTTACAAAGATATGTTCTTGATGATCTGCTTTACATCAAAAGGACATTCTTGTGTCTCATGATCAGGCATGGCCACATCAGTCTCAATGCTGTCTACTTCTTCTGTTCCTCCTCCACTATTTGTGTGGGTAACGGCAAAACTTCGCCATCCTGCTTTCTGTCTGCCTATTTGGCCAATATGTCTTCCTCTCCGTATATTTATATGTCCTTTTTTCAGTCCTATTTGTCCACCTGTCTGTCCCATTTTTCCGCCTTCCAATTTACCAATTCGTCCCCCTCCTATTCCACACGTTTGTCTTCCTATCCTTCCTTCTCTCAGACTTTCATTTCGTCTTTGATCTCTCCTTTTTCTGGTTCTCTTATTTCTTGCCCTGGCAACATCATCCTCTGCTGTACATAATTCTAAGTTTGGTCCATGTACTGTTGAAGGATTCATCTGAAATTCTGTATTCTGTGGCAAGTATTGAGAACAGGGAGGGGCACTGGTAGAAGCTTGAGGCCCAGGGCCGGTATTCAATTCAATACTTAGAATAAGTAAGAAATTTACTAAGTAAATGGCTAAGCTAAGAAGTTTACTTATCTCGTATTCAAATCGCATTTTAGACTTTTACTTACCTAAGACAAAATCTAAGTAAAATACTTGCTGATAAGCATTGTGACATCACACGGTCAATCAAAGTAATGCGCAATTAATGCGTTGCAATAAATGCGCTAATATAATTGTGCAAGTTATGATACTGCGTAAGAAAACCATATGCCTGCCAATCAAGGCCTCCAAATAATTGGCTTAAGTCTGGTAGGGAGCTGTCTTAAATTTAGGGTAAAATACTTAGCCAAAAGTTTGAATTGAATACCAAAATTGGCTAAGTATTTTATCTAAGCCAAATACTAAGTAAAAAGCTTGAATTTTGTACTTAAGTATTTAATTGAATACGGGCCCAGGGCCCCCTCTGAATTTGTTACTCAATGACCAATCTCCGTGTTCCTCAAAGGAATGAGGCGGATACTCGGGCCAAGTCTCCATCCTTTGAGTAGTTCCAGGGTTGTTTGAAGCATGATCCTGTGGTGAAAGACCCGCTGCAAATGTGCCACCATATCCATACAGTGTAGTACTCTGTTGATTGTTAAGGTTCTGACCCACTTGTTGACAATGATGTGCTTGCATTCCTGCTCTCGGGTTCAGAAAACTGCTATTTTCCATTGGCAACGTGTACATTCTGGACCTTATTTCCGGTTCAATGACCTCCTGATGATCGGGATAATTTGCACCACCCTTGTTCCTTTCTTCATGCAAAGCAGTTGTCTGGTGTGAAACAGGATAGGACACTCTTCTTGGCCCAAGACTTGATCCTAAGCCATACCTTATAGAATGGAAAGCCTCCTTACTTGGATCAACTTCCCTGGGTAGAGGATCTGGTCTTCTATACAAACTACTTTTTTCTGTACGATGATGACAATCCACTGATATTGTCCTCTTCTGGAATCGGTTGTTCAAAGGCATATTCCCTCTGGTCTCTGAAGAACGATTAGTACTATCTGATCGGGTCTCCACCCTTCTTTTGTAAATGTCAAAAGGATCTAGATCAAATGGCTCTATTCTATGACCAATGGTGGCTTGATGTCTATCTGCTGTCAGCTCTCTTCTTGGCCCAAGACGTGATCCTAATCCATGCCCGAGAGAATGGACAGCCTCCTTACTTGCATCAACTTTCCTGGGTAGAGGATCTGGTCTTCTATACAAACTACTGTTTTCTGTACGATGATGATAATCCACTGCTATTGTTCTACTCTGGAATGTGTTGTTCAAAGGCATATTCCCTCTGGTCTCTGAAGAACAATTAGTACTATCTGATCCGGTCTCCATCCTTGTTTTGTAAATGTCAAAAGGATCTAGATCAAATGGCTCTATTCTTTGACCAATGTTGGCTTGGTGTCTATCTGCTGTATGTACATGTAACACCTCATCTCTCTCTTTACAGACAGCATCATTACTTTCAGAATCCCTGATAGTACCCATATGTCTTAGGTAATCCCCAGGAAATTTGTCTCTGCAGTCTCTTTGAGTGTTTTCCTTTCCAAACATTTCCAATTTAGATGAATTTTGATAATCAAAAGGAATACCGTCTCTACCACATCTCTGTAACTCTTGATCGGGCACTACCAAAGGCAATTCATTGTAAGGCAAAAGACGAGCTACCTCAATTTCTCTTCTGTTACTGAAGCCAGCCTCTTTCATTGATCTGGTGTCACTCTTCATCGCCAAGGAAGAGCAAGTACTAGGGTCATGCAATTGATTGAATCGCTCTTCCTTACGGGTAGAATCAGAGTCAAAGGCAGGACTGTCCTGCATCGATAAATCCTGGGGAGACTGCACTGTCTCACTTACAAACCTGTATCTTGACTTTCTCTCCATATCCCTTTCCCCATCACTGCAACCATCTCTAGTTGTATCTCCTCTTTGGTTCAACTCAATACCTTCTCGTCTTTTTCCTTTGAAAGATATGAAGGTGATATTCCACAATTTCTGTTCAGGACAGTGTCACTCCTTGAGAGAATCTTTTCCTGACTTCTAAGACCACCGGAGACACTTGTTGTTGAGTAAGGAGCAACATTTGGATGAAGATTGTCTTTGGTTGTGACATGATATCCATATGGTCCTTGTTTCTGGGTTGGACTGAAAGGGTGATGATCCCTATTAGAGCTAAATTTTGCAACACTATCTCCTTCCTGCTGCATACTCTTGTGGCTATAGGTAACAGGAGTCTCACTTGTAGACTGTTCTTCATCTGCACTTTCAGTATCATCTGCACTTTGAGATCCAAACATACTATCGTTTTCAGATACATTTATACTGATAGCTGTATATCTTGTTTTATCTGTGCTTTCACTTTCGTTTCCACTGCTGGGACCATCAGTATTTATAATTTCATCCGCTCTTCCAGTTTCATCTGCTCTTCCCATTACATCAGCTCTCACAATTTCATCCACTTTTCCAGTTTCATCAGCTCTTCCCTTTTCATCATCTCTTCCCATTTCATCAGCTCTTCCCATTTCATCAGCTCTTCCCATTTCATCAGCTCTTCCCATTTCATCAGCTTTTCCCATTTCATCTGCTCTTCCGATTTCATCTGCTCTTCCAATATCATCAGCTCTTCCGATTTCATCAGCTCTTCCGATTTCATCAGCTCTTGCGATTTCATCAGCTCTTCCAATATCATCAGCTCTTCCAATATCATCAGCTCTTCCGATTTCATCAGCTCTTCCAATATCATCAGCTCTTCCGATTTCGTCTGCTCTTCCCATTTTATCAGCTCTTCCGATTTCATCAGCTCTTCCGATTTCATCTACTCTTCCAGCTCCATCTGCTCTTCCGATGTCGTCTGTTCTTCCGATTTCATCAGCCCTTCTGATTTCATCTGTTCTTCTGATTTCATCCACTCTTCCAATTTCATCTGTTCTTCCAATTTTATCTGCTCTTTCATTTCTGGTTTCATCTGCTCTCGCAATTCCATCTTCTGCAGATTCCTCTGCTCCCCTTACCTGTCTCTGATCCATACTAATGTTCAATGTACAGCACTGAATTACTTGCTGAGCTACATCATAAGTGATACCAAAGCTATTTTCAATCCAGATAAAGAAATCTCTAGTTTCTTCATCATTGCGAGATGTGGGCATCAATATTGCCTGTGCGAGAAGCAACAATCTTCCAAACATGAAATTTGCTCTCCGCAAGTGATTACTGATCACCTCAAACAAAGATTCACAGATTTGCAAAGCAGTCTTCCAGTGAGACTGTCAGGTGATGATTTATGGAGCTTGATTGTTCAGAGGGTTCCTGTGGGATTACTGGATTCTTCCAAGCAGTTCATAAATTCTTGGGTTCCATGATGCTGTTCATAAAACATTAAATGCTGCCAGGCTTGTTCAACATCAATCCCACAATTCAGGACAACCCAGGCAGAAAACTGGACTCCGACTTCATCGTTGTCCAGCCTATCCTCAGGATCCAAAAGTCTCCTAGCGATGTTGAGCCATCCACCATACAAGAATGCGTTCTGCAAAGATTGGCTCCCTAAGGTCTCCAAAAAGTATCCACACTGGCCTATATCCTGTTCTAGGGACAGCAAAGGGTGCTCATGATCCTCAATGCCTGAATGTTCCATGCCACTACCGTCAGACCACGCTCAGACATCAGTATCAGTCAACAGGGACTCTGTGGCTTGGCAACCGAAATGGGCGAAGTCATCAGGCCATGCACTGCATTCAGCAGCACCAGAAATAGTCCTAATGGGGCAGATTTCGTGCATGTTACCAATGTGAACAGTTACACAGTGAGCACTGAACATATAATGGTGGCACAGTGCAGAAGTAAGAATTCCCAGATATTTTGGGACATGCGCCATAGACTTTGTAATGTAATATTGTGTGCTATTGCAATGAAATGCCCAATGGCTCTGCTTGTGGAATTCCCTAGTTATTTTTGGACGTGTGCCAACATTTTGCAAACTCGAGCAGATGAAGACAGGCCTATTGTAACAAAAGTATGCAAGGCTGCGAACCTGGCACCTCAGTGAACAGCTGCATCAATTAAGTACAAAGCATCATTAGAATATAACATTTTGAAGAAAAAAAATAAAAAGTAAAATGAAGGAATGTAGAGATGGTCTACTACAATATATCAGATGACCCCCTGAGTCTGTTTTGATAGATTTTTGAAGGGACATTTACACTTTTGTACGAAGTATATTGTTTTTATTTATTTATATTAGCAATAGCAATTGTGGTGCCAGTTGGAGTAGAGGGAGACATTCATGAATACACAAGTAGTCACAGAAAATGTTGTACCGGTATTTGTTTTCATTGTTCAACCTACCTGTACTAGACAAAAGACATTATTTTTGTTATTTTGTTTTCTTTTTTTTTCTTCTTCTTTTTGTTCTATTTTTTTGTATGTACATGTGTAGTTGGTGATATCCCAGGACATTTCACAGTGATAATATCTTTCTTCTTCCTCTTCTTCATCTCCTATTCTTCTCGGCATACACGTAACATGTAGCAGCAGGACTGACATACTTTCAATTGTACTGTGCATTAACAGTTAGTATACAGTTTATACTATTCACATGATTGAAGAAAATGTCTTATCACACGATGAGCCATCATAAACCCAATTCAGCATTAACTGATGCCATCTGATATTTATTCGGTAACGCAAGCGAAAAAACAATCTGCGCATGCACGAACCAGAATTTTCTCCGTCTTGTTGATTTTCACGACCGTACGCGGCCATGATAGCATTCGTTCCCTAAACACGACGGAAGAGCTGTATCGCCGTAATTCTCCCGCCGTCTTTGCTTCCGTCGCGTTTGCGAAAGCGCTCTACTGTCACTCAACTTGGAATTTTAAAAAGGAAAATAAGCTTTCAGATCCATGTTGAGAGATTCAAAATGATTGTTTGTCAATCAAAATTGACTATTTTTTCTATTTTTTATCAAAATTCTCGCCCATGCTTATTATTTTCAAATGCATTACATTTTATCTTTAATAACAATATGGCAAGAAAAAAGAAAAAAATATTGTTGCCAATTTGAAGAACAATATGGGATAAATTTAGACCAAAAAATAATCATGTCCTAAAAGGGTTAAAAATAAATTTTCAGAATTTCGACCCAGCACCATATCAAAATAAAACAGATGCCTAATATGTGGCATCGAATATAACACATGAAGGAAGGCGGGAAGAATGCTGATGTTCTTATCAAACCTACAGGTGCATGTGTGTGTATTATCTTCTTTTACAATGATATAAATATTCAATGTCTCAAAGGCTGCATTTATAGAGACTACATGTACAAAGGTCGGGGAAAAAATGTTGTAAAATGATCTCTTATTCCAACATCATATATCGCTAAATCAATAAACCAGCACAAACAATACCATGATGGGGAATTCCAAACTCTACACGCAACTAGTACAGGGTGTTACAAGAAACTTTTTTTTTCCCCATACTCTATACTTGTTTGCATGTGCATGTAAAGTTAAAGCATGATTTCATTTCTATTATTCTAACCAGAAACTCTACTTAATACTAAAAGTTAAGAAGATTCAAATAGAAAGAGAATGACAAAGAAAGGAGAGAGGAGAGAAAGAGAGGGGGAGAGAAAGTGAGAGAAATGAGAGAGAGAGAGAGAGAGAGAGCAAGAGAGAGATAGAGGGAGAGAAAGAGTGGGAGGAGAGAGACAGACAGACAGAGAGGAGAGTAGACAGATTTTCACATGGGTGTCTATCTTTAAGTCTTACAAAGATTTGTCCTGGACGATCTGCTTTCCATCAAAAGGATATTCTTGCGTCTCATGCTCAGGCCTGGCCACATCCGTCTCAATGATGTCTACTTCTTTTGTTCCTCCTCCACTACTTGTGTGGGTCCCAGCAAAACTTCGCTGTCCTCTTCTCTTTCCTCCTTTCTGTCTGCCTATTTGTCCCATACATGTATTTTTTCCTCTCTGTATATTCATCAGTCTTCTTTGTCTGTCTATCCTTCCTTTTATCCGTCTTCTATTCCTTATTTCTCTCCTTTGCCAGTTTCTCTTCCTTCTTTCCCAGTCAGCATCACCACTTACAGTAACGATTTTTGAGCCAGACATAGGTGCATCTTCAGGTTGGATCCTGTTTGAACTTTGCCCTGGATTATCCTCTGTTGTAGATAATTCTAAGTTTGATCCATGTACTGTTGAAGGATTCATCTGAACATTTCTATTCTGTTGCAAGTACTCAGAACAGGGAGGGGCACTGGTAGAAGCTTGAGGCCCAAGGCGCCCTCTGAATTTGTTACTCCATGACCAATCTCTGTGAGGCAGATACTCGGGCCAAGTCTCCATCCTTTGAGTAGTTCCAGGGTCGTTTGAAGCATGATCCTGTGGTGAAAGACCCGCTGCAAAAGATGTGGCACCATATCCATACAGTGTAGTACTCTGTTGATTGTCAAGGTTCTGTCCCACTTGTTGACAATGATGTGCTTGCATTCCTGCTCTCGGGTTCAGAAAACTGCTATTTTCCATTTCCAACGTGTACATTCTGGACCTTATTTCCGGTTCAATGACCTCCTGATGATCGGGATAATTTGCACCACCCTTGTTCCTTTCTTCATGCAAAGCAGTTGTCTGGTGTGAAACAGGATAGGACACTCTTCTTGGCCCAAGACGTGATCCTAAGCCATACCTTATAGAATGGAAAGCCTCCTTACTTGGATCAACTTCCCTGGGTAGAGGATCTGGTCTTCTATACAAACTACTTTTTTCTGTACGATGATGACAATCCACTGATATTGTCCTCTTCTGGAATCGGTTGTTCAAAGGCATATTCCCTCTGGTCTCTGAAGAACGATTAGTACTATCTGATCGGGTCTCCACCCTTCTTTGTAAATGTCAAAAGGATCTAGATCAAATGGCTCTATTCTATGACCAATGGTGGCTTGATGTCTATCTGCTGTCAGCTCTCTTCTTGGCCCAAGACGTGATCCTAATCCATGCCCGAGAGAATGGACAGCCTCCTTACTTGCATCAACTTTCCTGGGTAGAGGATCTGGTCTTCTATACAAACTACTGTTTTCTGTACGATGATGATAATCCACTGCTATTGTTCTACTCTGGAATGTGTTGTTCAAAGGCATATTCCCTCTGGTCTCTGAAGAACAATTAGTACTATCTGATCCGGTCTCCATCCTTGTTTTGTAAATGTCAAAAGGATCTAGATCAAATGGCTCTATTCTTTGACCAATGTTGGCTTGGTGTCTATCTGCTGTATGTACATGTAACACCTCATCTCTCTCTTTACAGACAGCATCATTACTTTCAGAATCCCTGATAGTACCCATATGTCTTAGGTAATCCCCAGGAAATTTGTCTCTGCAGTCTCTTTGAGTGTTTTCCTTTCCAAACATTTCCAATTTAGATGAATTTTGATAATCAAAAGGAATACCGTCTCTACCACATCTCTGTAACTCTTGATCGGGCACTACCAAAGGCAATTCATTGTAAGGCAAAAGACGAGCTACCTCAATTTCTCTTCTGTTACTGAAGCCAGCCTCTTTCATTGATCTGGTGTCACTCTTCATCGCCAAGGAAGAGCAAGTACTAGGGTCATGCAATTGATTGAATCGCTCTTCCTTACGGGTAGAATCAGAGTCAAAGGCAGGACTGTCCTGCATCGATAAATCCTGGGGAGACTGCACTGTCTCACTTACAAACCTGTATCTTGACTTTCTCTCCATATCCCTTTCCCCATCACTGCAACCATCTCTAGTTGTATCTCCTCTTTGGTTCAACTCAATACCTTCTCGTCTTTTTCCTTTGAAAGATATGAAGGTGATATTCCACAATTTCTGTTCAGGACAGTGTCACTCCTTGAGAGAATCTTTTCCTGACTTCTAAGACCACCGGAGACACTTGTTGTTGAGTAAGGAGCAACATTTGGATGAAGATTGTCTTTGGTTGTGACATGATATCCATATGGTCCTTGTTTCTGGGTTGGACTGAAAGGGTGATGATCCCTATTAGAGCTAAATTTTGCAACACTATCTCCTTCCTGCTGCATACTCTTGTGGCTATAGGTAACAGGAGTCTCACTTGTAGACTGTTCTTCATCTGCACTTTCAGTATCATCTGCACTTTGAGATCCAAACATACTATCGTTTTCAGATACATTTATACTGATAGCTGTATATCTTGTTTTATCTGTGCTTTCACTTTCGTTTCCACTGCTGGGACCATCAGTATTTATAATTTCATCCGCTCTTCCAGTTTCATCTGCTCTTCCCATTACATCAGCTCTCACAATTTCATCCACTTTTCCAGTTTCATCAGCTCTTCCCTTTTCATCATCTCTTCCCATTTCATCAGCTCTTCCCATTTCATCAGCTCTTCCCATTTCATCAGCTCTTCCCATTTCATCAGCTTTTCCCATTTCATCTGCTCTTCCGATTTCATCTGCTCTTCCAATATCATCAGCTCTTCCGATTTCATCAGCTCTTCCGATTTCATCAGCTCTTGCGATTTCATCAGCTCTTCCAATATCATCAGCTCTTCCAATATCATCAGCTCTTCCGATTTCATCAGCTCTTCCAATATCATCAGCTCTTCCGATTTCGTCTGCTCTTCCCATTTTATCAGCTCTTCCGATTTCATCAGCTCTTCCGATTTCATCTACTCTTCCAGCTCCATCTGCTCTTCCGATGTCGTCTGTTCTTCCGATTTCATCAGCCCTTCTGATTTCATCTGTTCTTCTGATTTCATCCACTCTTCCAATTTCATCTGTTCTTCCAATTTTATCTGCTCTTTCATTTCTGGTTTCATCTGCTCTCGCAATTCCATCTTCTGCAGATTCCTCTGCTCCCCTTACCTGTCTCTGATCCATACTAATGTTCAATGTACAGCACTGAATTACTTGCTGAGCTACATCATAAGTGATACCAAAGCTATTTTCAATCCAGATAAAGAAATCTCTAGTTTCTTCATCATTGCGAGATGTGGGCATCAATATTGCCTGTGCGAGAAGCAACAATCTTCCAAACATGAAATTTGCTCTCCGCAAGTGATTACTGATCACCTCAAACAAAGATTCACAGATTTGCAAAGCAGTCTTCCAGTGAGACTGTCAGGTGATGATTTATGGAGCTTGATTGTTCAGAGGGTTCCTGTGGGATTACTGGATTCTTCCAAGCAGTTCATAAATTCTTGGGTTCCATGATGCTGTTCATAAAACATTAAATGCTGCCAGGCTTGTTCAACATCAATCCCACAATTCAGGACAACCCAGGCAGAAAACTGGACTCCGACTTCATCGTTGTCCAGCCTATCCTCAGGATCCAAAAGTCTCCTAGCGATGTTGAGCCATCCACCATACAAGAATGCGTTCTGCAAAGATTGGCTCCCTAAGGTCTCAAAAAGTATCCACACTGGCCTATATCCTGTTCTAGGGACAGCAAAGGGTGCTCATGATCCTCAATGCCTGAATGTTCCATGCCACTACCGTCAGACCACGCTCAGACATCAGTATCAGTCAACAGGGACTCTGTGGCTTGGCAACCGAAATGGGCGAAGTCATCAGGCCATGCACTGCATTCAGCAGCACCAGAAATAGTCCTAATGGGGCAGATTTCGTGCATGTTACCAATGTGAACAGTTACACAGTGAGCACTGAACATATAATGGTGGCACAGTGCAGAAGTAAGAATTCCCAGATATTTTGGGACATGCGCCATAGACTTTGTAATGTAATATTGTGTGCTATTGCAATGAAATGCCCAATGGCTCTGCTTGTGGGAATTCCCTAGTTATTTTTGGACGTGTGCCAACATTTTGCAAACTCGAGCAGATGAAGACAGGCCTATTGTAACAAAAGTATGCAAGGCTGCGAACCTGGCACCTCAGTGAACAGCTGCATCAATTAAGTACAAAGCATCATTAGAATATAACATTTTGAAGAAAAAAAATAAAAAGTAAAATGAAGGAATGTAGAGATGGTCTACTACAATATATCAGATGACCCCCTGAGTCTGTTTTGATAGATTTTTGAAGGGACATTTACACTTTTGTACGAAGTATATTGTTTTTATTTATTTATATTAGCAATAGCAATTGTGGTGCCAGTTGGAGTAGAGGGAGACATTCATGAATACACAAGTAGTCACAGAAAATGTTGTACCGGTATTTGTTTTCATTGTTCAACCTACCTGTACTAGACAAAAGACATTATTTTTGTTATTTTGTTTTCTTTTTTTCTTCTTCTTTTTGTTCTATTTTTTTGTATGTACATGTGTAGTTGGTGATATCCCAGGACATTTCACAGTGATAATATCTTTCTTCTTCCTCTTCTTCATCTCCTATTCTTCTCGGCATACACGTAACATGTAGCAGCAGGACTGACATACTTTCAATTGTACTGTGCATTAACAGTTAGTATACAGTTTATACTATTCACATGATTGAAGAAAATGTCTTATCACACGATGAGCCATCATAAACCCAATTCAGCATTAACTGATGCCATCTGATATTTATTCGGTAAGCGAAAAAACAATCTGCGCATGCACGAACCAGAATTTTCTCCGTCTTGTTGATTTTCACGACCGTACGCGCCATGATAGCATTCGTTCCCTAAACACGACGGAAGAGCTGTATCGCCGTAATTCTCCCGCCGTCTTTGCTTCCGTCGCGTTTGCGAAAGCGCTCTACTGTCACTCAACTTGGAATTTTAAAAAGGAAAATAAGCTTTCAGATCCATGTTGAGAGATTCAAAATGATTGTTTGTCAATCAAAATTGACTATTTTTTCTATTTTTTATCAAAATTCTCGCCCATGCTTATTATTTTCAAATGCATTACATTTTATCTTTAATAACAATATGGCAAGAAAAAAGAAAAAAATATTGTTGCCAATTTGAAGAACAATATGGGATAAATTTAGACCAAAAAATAATCATGTCCTAAAAGGGTTAAAAATAAATTTTCAGAATTTCGACCCAGCACCATATCAAAATAAAACAGATGCCTAATATGTGGCATCGAATATAACACATGAAGGAAGGCGGGAAGAATGCTGATGTTCTTATCAAACCTACAGGTGCATGTGTGTGTATTATCTTCTTTTACAATGATATAAATATTCAATGTCTCAAAGGCTGCATTTATAGAGACTACATGTACAAAGGTCGGGGAAAAAATGTTGTAAAATGATCTCTTATTCCAACATCATATATCGCTAAATCAATAAACCAGCACAAACAATACCATGATGGGGAATTCCAAACTCTACACGCAACTAGTACAGGGTGTTACAAGAAACTTTTTTTTTCCCCATACTCTATACTTGTTTGCATGTGCATGTAAAGTTAAAGCATGATTTCATTTCTATTATTCTAACCAGAAACTCTACTTAATACTAAAAGTTAAGAAGATTCAAATAGAAAGAGAATGACAAAGAAAGGAGAGAGGAGAGAAAGAGAGGGAGAGAAAGTGAGAGAAATGAGAGAGAGAGAGAGAGAGAGAGCAAGAGAGAGATAGAGGGAGAGAAAGAGTGGGAGGAGAGAGACAGACAGACAGAGAGGAGAGTAGACAGATTTTCACATGGGTGTCTATCTTTAAGTCTTACAAAGATTTGTCCTGGACGATCTGCTTTCCATCAAAAGGATATTCTTGCGTCTCATGCTCAGGCCTGGCCACATCCGTCTCAATGATGTCTACTTCTTGTTCCTCCTCCACTACTTGTGTGGGTCCCAGCAAAACTTCGCTGTCCTCTTCTCTTTCCTCCTTTCTGTCTGCCTATTTGTCCCATACATGTATTTTTTCCTCTCTGTATATTCATCAGTCTTCTTTGTCTGTCTATCCTTCCTTTTATCCGTCTTCTATTCCTTATTTCTCTCCTTTGCCAGTTTCTCTTCCTTCTTTCCCAGTCAGCATCACCACTTACAGTAACGATTTTTGAGCCAGACATAGGTGCATCTTCAGGTTGGATCCTGTTTGAACTTTGCCCTGGATTATCCTCTGTTGTAGATAATTCTAAGTTTGATCCATGTACTGTTGAAGGATTCATCTGAACATTTCTATTCTGTTGCAAGTACTCAGAACAGGGAGGGGCACTGGTAGAAGCTTGAGGCCCAAGGCGCCCTCTGAATTTGTTACTCCATGACCAATCTCTGTGAGGCAGATACTCGGGCCAAGTCTCCATCCTTTGAGTAGTTCCAGGGTCGCTTGAAGCATGATCCTGTGGTGAAAGACCTGCTGCAAAAGATGTGGCACCATATCCATACAGTGTAGTACTCTGTTGATTGTCAAGGTTCTGTCCCACTTGTTGACAATGATGTGCTTGCATTCCTGCTCGGGTTCAGAAAACTGCTATTTTCCATTTCCAACGTGTACATTCTGGACCTTATTTCCGGTTCAATGACCTCCTGATGATCGGGATAATTTGCACCACCCTTGTTCCTTTCTTCATGCAAAGCAGTTGTCTGGTGTGAAACGGGATAGGACACTCTTCTTGGCCCAAGACGTGATCCTAAGCCATGCCTTATAGAATGGAAAGCCTCCTTACTTGCATCAACTTCCCTGGGTAGAGGATCTGGTCTTCTATACAAACTACTTTTTCCTGTAAGATGATGATAATCCACTGACATTGTCCTACTCTGGAATCGGTTGTTCAAAGGCATATTCCCTCTGGTCTCTGAAGAACAAGTAGTACTATCTGATCGGGTCTCCATCCTTCTTCTTTCATCAATGTCTAAAGGATCTGTAGCAAAAGGCTCTATTCCTTGACCAATGATGGTTTGATGTCTATCTGTGGCAAGTAAATGTAACATCTCTTTTCTCTCATTATAAAAGACAGCATCATTCCTTGACAGGATTGTCTTGCTCCTTTCAGAATCCCTAATAGTACCCATATGTTTTTGGTAATCCCTAGGAAATGTGTCTCTGCAGTCTCTTTGTGTTTCATCCAATTTAGAGGAATCTTGATAATCAAAAGGAAAATTGTCTTTATCATGTCTCTGCAACTCTTGTTTCCGAACTGCCAAAGGCAAGTCATCCTGATGCTCATTGTAAGGCCAAAGACGAGCTACCTCAATTTCTCTTGTAGTACTGAAGCCAGCCTCTTTCATTGATCTGGTGTCACTCTTCATCGCCAAGGAAGAGCAAGTACTAGGGTCATGCAATTGATTGAATCGCTCTTCCTTACAGGTAGACTCCGAGTCAAGGGCAGGACTGTACTGCGTTGGTAAATCCTGGGGAAACTGCACTGTCTCACTTACAAACCTGTATCTTGACTTTCTCTCCATATCCCTTTCCCCATCACTGCAACCATCTCTAGTTGCATCTCCTCTTTGGTTCAACTCAATACCTTCTCGTCCTTTTTGCTTTGAAAGATATGAAGGTGACATTCTACAATTTCCGTTGAGGGCAGTGTCACTCCTAGACAGAGTCTTTTCCTGACTTACAAGACCACCGGAGACACTTGTTGCTGAGTAAGGAGCAACATTTGGATGAAGATTGCCTTCTGTTGTGTCATGATATCCATATGGTCCTTGTTGCTGGGTTGGACTGAAAGGGTGAGGATCCCTATAAGGGTTAAATTTTGCAACACTGTCTCCTTCTTGATGCATACTCATGTGGCTATAGGGAACAGGAGTCTCACTTGTAGACTGTTCTTCATCTGCACTTTCAGTTTCATCTACACTTTCAGATCCAAACATACTTTCGTCTTCAGATACATGTATACTGATAGCTGTATATCTTGTTTTGTCTGTGCTGTCACTTTCATTTCCACTGCTGGAACCTTCAGTACTTATATATACAATGTCATTTTCATTTTTGCATCCACTTTTGTCTGGATTTCCAGTCGCATTTGCACTTATAATCTCACACGCAACTCTACCATCATCTTCACTTTCAGCTTTATCCACACCTCTCTCTTGATCTGTTTTTCGATTTCCATCTGCTTTTTTGTTTTCATTTGCTGTCACAACTTCTCCTGCTTGTCTTGTGTCAGTCCCCTCCCTTTCCTTGGGTTCATCTGCTCTTTCAATTTCATCCACCCTTCCAGTTTTATCTGCTCTTTTGATTTCATCCGCTCTTCCAGTTTCATCTGCTCTTCTGATTTCATCGTCTATTTGGGTTTCACTTGTTTTTCCGATTTCATCAGCTATTTCACTTTCATCTGCTCTTTCAGTTTCATCTGCTCTTTCAGTTTCATCTACTCTTCCGATATCATCAGCTCTTTCAGTTTCACCTGCTTTTCCGATTTCATCAGCTCTTTCAGTTGTGCCTGCTCTTCCGATTTCATCAGCTCTTTCAGTTTCGCCTGCTCTTCCGATTTCATCAGCTCTTTCAGTTTTATCTGCTCTTTCATTTCTGGTTTCATCAGCTCTTCTCATTTCATGAGCCCGTTCAGTTTCATCTGCTCTTCTGATTTTATCTGCTCTTCCGATTTCATCTGCTCTTCCGATTTCATCTGCTCTTCCGATTTCATCTGCTCTTCTGATTTCATCTGCTCTTCCGATTTCATCTGCTCTTCCGATTTTATCAGCTCTTCCGATTTCATCAGCTCTTCTGATTTCATCTGCTCCTCCGATTTCATCTGCTTTTCCGATTTTATCAGCTCTTCCGATTTCATCTGCTCTTCCGATTTCATCAGCCCTTCCGATTTCATCTGCTCTTCCGATTTCATCTGCTCTTCCAATTTTGTCTACTCTTCCGATTATTTCATCTGCTCTTCCGATTATTTCATCTGCTCTTCCGATTTCATCAGCCCTTCCGATTTCATCTGCTCTTCTGATTTCATCTGCTCTTCCGATTTCATCTGCTCTTCCAATTTTGTCTACTCTTTCAATTTCATCAGCTCTCTCAGTTTCATCTGCTCTTTCATTTCTGGTTTCATCAGCTCTTCCCATTTCATCTGCTCTTCCAATTTCGTCTGCCCTTTCGATTTCATCTGCTTTTCCAATTTCATCTGCTCTTTCATTTCTGGTTTCATCTGCTCTCGCAATTCCATCTTCTGCAGATTCCTCTGCTCCCCTTATCTGTCTCTGATCCATACTAATGTTCATTGTACAGCACTGCATTACTTGCTGAGCTACATCATAAGTGATACCAAAGCTACTTTCAATCCAGATAAAGAAATCTCTTGTTTCATCATCACTGAGAGATGTGGGCATCCATATTGCCTGTGCGAGAAGCAGCAATCTTCCGAACATAGAATTTGCTCTCCGCAAGTGATTACTAATCACCTCAAACAAAGATTCACACTTCTGTAGATTTGCAATGCAGTCTTCCAGTGAGACTGTCAGGTGATGATTTATAGAGCTTGACTGTTCAGAGTGTTCTTCTGGGGTTACTGTGATTCCTCCAAGCAGTTCATAAATCCTTGGGTTCCCATGATGCTGTTCATAAAACGTTAAATGCTGACAAGCTTGTTCAACACCAATCCCACAATGCTGGAAAACCCAGGCATTAAACCGGACTCCAACTTCATCGTTGTCCGCCTATCCTCAAGATCCAAAAGTGTCCTGGCGATGCTGAGCCATCCACCATACAATAATGCGTTCTGCAAAGACTGGCTCCCTAAGGTTTCCAAAAGGTATCCACACTGACGTATGTCCTGTTCTAGGGACAGCAAAGGGTGCTCATGATCCTCAATGCCTGAATGTTCCATGCCACTACCGTCAGACCACACTCAGACATCAGTAACAGTCAACAGGGACTCTGTGGCTTGGCAACAGACATGGGCGAAGTTATCAGGCCATACACTGCATTCAACAGCACATTACCAATGTGAACAGTTACACAGTGAGCACTAAACATAACATGGTGACTATGTGGCTTGGCAACAGGCGAAGTCATCAGGCCATACACTGCATTCAACAGCATGTACCAGTGTGAACATTTACACAGTGAGCACTAAACATAAAATGGTGGCAAAGTGCTATTGTGTGCTATTGTGATGAAATGCCCAATTGCTCTGCTTGTGGGAATTCCCCATTTATTTTTGGACGTGTGCCAAAAGTTTTGTTGTGTAGCACATATTGAGTTTCAGTCTCTGGAAAAATAGAGGAAATACTTGTAATTTCTAGACTTACATGTACATGTAATCTACAACATAAATTTCCTGTCTAGCAAATGTGAATTGAAACTTCCAATTGTAATACAATAGCATGATTCAAGTGGGTCTGTAAGTATAGTCTTGTCATACATGTACATGTAGCAGCATGAATTGAAAAACAAAATGTTGTTATTTCTGTGAATTTCTGTCTTCCGACAAAAGTCAATACTGTCAATTGAGCTATGCCTACATGATACAGGGTGATTAAAAAAATATGATTGATTGCTTGTTAGTTTATTGACTTCATTTATTTGCACTGCTTAAAATGGCATGTACATAACTGCAGCATAACTAGACAAAAAATCAATACTGTCAATTGGGCTATGCCTACAATGTACGTGGTACAGGGTGATTAAAAAAAAATGACTGATTGCTTCTAAGTTTATTCATTTCATTTATTTGTGTTACTTAAAATGGCAGGTACATAACTGCATGTGCATGTACTCAATACTTATCAACAGCTTGTACACAATTCATACTATTCACATGATTGACGAAAATGTTTTATGACACAATGAGCCATCATAAACCCAATTCAGCATTAACTGATGCCATCTGATATTTATTAAATTACTAGACAAGATAATCTTGTGAGAAGCTCCTACACTACAACAGGTAAATTCAAGCCATGCACACAGGTATATATTTTTGAGGGTTTTAAAAGACGACCCCCCCCCAAAAAAAAAAATAAATAAAAAAAATAATAATAATAATAATAATAATAATAATAATCAAGCCACATAACAAAAATGAAGTGTTTCTTGTCCCCGCCTGCCTCCTTTTTGGCAGCAGCCTCCTTTTTTTTAATATTTACTATTCTGAAGAAAAAAAAAATTAAAAAAAATTAAAAAGCCTGTGATATACACTTTGTTTGAATAGCTTCTAAAGTGATAAAAATCATTTGTTTTGTCATACATGTACATTGCATCAGTATACTCACAAAGCACAATATGGGATCTGTGAATAAATAGGCTTGGCCAGCTATATAATTAGCATGGCAGCCATCTTGGAAAAAAATTGCAAAATGGTAACTACTAAATAGTAATGCCCTGCCTCCTCCTTTTTCTTAAAGTCCGGACGAGAAACACGTTATTTTTGTTATTTGGCCTCGTAATAATAATAATAATAAAACAAATAAATAAATAAGAAAAGACTAAATATGACCAACATGAATGCATACTAACTGGTAAAGAAACAATGTCAATTTCTCATTTATATTTGGCATTAATTATGTCAATGACTGTGAGCTCTTACATGTAGGGGAATTTGTAAAGACAAAAGGGAGATCTTCTTGAAGGGGTGACATTTTATTTTCTTGTTCTTCCTTACCGGTACTCATTTTTAATCAGAACTCTTTTAAACCTTTTCATAGTTTTTGTTTCCCTCTGATAAACCTTTAAGGAAAAAAAAAGACATGGCTTTTAACAGAGGTGCTTTAAAACGAGATAGATAGCAACAATTCAGATGTTAGCATCTCTTGAAGTCACACCTCACATCCTCAATTTTGTGGAGACAATGAAAACAAGAGGTCTCCAAATGGTAGATTATTTGCACTATGAAAGTAACTTCTCCATGGATTTCCCAGCAAGCAATTCATGCCTAGCTACACTTGCAGGCACAAGCCCTTGTCAGTCAGAGTGTCTGACCTGTGACCCTATACAGACTGCATGGTCTACTGCACTCCCAAAGCCCATGTTCATGTACTCCAGGTGGGTGTTTCACAAAACGTGTCATCAGTGACAAATGACAGTTTTTGTTATAAGCTACTGAAATCCTTGCTTCTGATTGGTTATCGGCAGATTTGTCACTGATTTTTGTCATTTGTCATTAAAAAAAAGGCTTTGTGAAACACCCCCAGGGGGTCAGTTCTAAGAGAATTATCCAAGGTATGAGTGATTTTAGGTTACAGTGCTCAAAATTGTCAGATTTTAAAAAGATTTTCATCAGATTTCCCTACTGATCTTCTGATCCTATACCGATATCGGGAGCCAAATTGCAGATCATACCTCAAATTTACAGCGTTAGTTCACATTAATGTGTGCTATCCCCATTGCCCAATGTTCAGTAGGAAAGAACAGGTGACCAAACATCAGGTAATGATCAGGTAATCCTGGATGAATTCTTAAAGCCCAAGTCCACTCCAAAAATAACTTACTTTCAATAGAACCAGAAAAATCAGACAAACCAATCAAAAAAAGTTTGAGCAAAATCGGATAAATAATAAGAAAGTTATGAATATTTAATGACATGAAAAACTTTGAAAATCACTACACAAATTGGCAACTCACTCATGAGTCTGTGACGTACATGTATGGTCCTCACTATCCACTTATTATTTTCTTTATATTGATAATATAAATTTCCTATTTTCACCCTAAGAATCTTATTTCTTCACACCAGCATCCAAGTTAGATTGTTAGTAATATGTTTTTGTGTGGATGCACAAATAAAGAGTAATTTTTGTCCAGTTGAATCATGAAAAAAATTGAATTTTGATAAACTATTTATATAAATATCAATAATTATGAAATACAATATTAAGAAAATAGTATCAATTCTTGAAAATTCATAAAAGTTTTTGGGAAATGTCATGCATGCAATATGATACAAATCATATAACCTGGGCAAAGGCATTGGGAAATCAAGTTTTGGGGGATAAAAATGGAAATTAATAGGATTCAACTATATAAAGCAATTGATAAGTTGTGAGGACATGAGGTCACAAACTGATAACCATCTTGGCAATTTGTGTCGTGATTCTCATTGTTCCATAGTTTTACATACTTTTTCAAAAATTCATAACTTTCTTATTAGTTATCCGATTTTGCTCAAACTTTTTTTGATTGGTTTGTCTGATTTTTCTACTTTTATTGAAAGTAAGTTATTTTTGGAATGGACTTGGGCTTTAAAACTGAATTGCATGTAACTGTACCTATAAAGGTGCATTTGCCATGGACAAAAAAATTATATTTAATGACTTCTATTTTGCGAAATCTTACAACCTACAAGTTATGATGCTGACAATTTCAATATTGCACGTACCAGGGGGTGTACATTTGTACATGGATACTCTACATGCTTACCGGTATTTAAAGTATTCCAATACAGTCCTACATTTATGATAAAGAGGATTTGTTGAAAGTTGAAGTATTTCACACTCCCCGTTTCCATAGCTTCAAGACAGCCTGTAAGTCTTTAGCATGCCCATTCATCATTCCAACCTTTGTATGACCCCCTACCTAGAATTAAATCACTTTTATCATTAGGTGGTCTGTCGGTATCGACAGATCACCTATTGTTTTGTCAGAATTTTCTTTCTTTATTTATTTATTATTATTATTATTTATTTTTATTTATTTCTCCCCCCTTTTTTGTTCAGAGGATAACTCAAGATCAGTTCAGTCAATTTCTTTCAATTTTGGCACAGTCATAGGTCATTGTCATGAGACGTGACAGGAACATTTTCAAGGCCATCAAGTCTTCATGACGTCATCCAGGCGCCATTTTGTGTTTTTTTTTGTACTTTCAACTCATGATCATATCTTCATAACGGAAAATCATTTTTCATTCATATTTATCATGATCAAGGTCAATATCCGTCCGGTCAATTTCAGGTCAAAAAACCCGCGCGCATGCGTACGCCCGCGCATCAGCGCGTGCGCAAAATTTCAAAATGCTCAAAATCACTTTTTATTCAAATTAGAGTACGTTTTAGGCCAATTTAAGCATTTCGGAAAATATGCGCACATGCGCATGCGCGCGTTTTCCCGCGTACTGGCATTTTGCAATGTAGAAACGCCGAATTTTCTCTGTCATCATATTTGGCACATTTTTCCAAGCATTTTGATATCTTATTCACCTTTTTCTGACCAGTAATAACGCAATGAGCGTCCGTCAAAGTTGACAGCACGCGCGGACCTTTGCTATCTTTATCCACAATACATGGCCAAAAACATGCCTATACAAAATTCATTGTAACTCTTCAGAATGGATGAGAACTCCCAAATTTTTTTCATATTTGGATAGATTATGAGTTGGAGATATGATTTTTTATCTCATTTGACCCTCAATTAACTCATGACGTCATAATGGCCTCCGAACTCAAAATTTCAATTTGCATATTATGACGTTAGCATATTTTTGGAAAATTGATTGTATCTCTGTAAATATTGATCAATTTTCTTCCAAATTTTGATATGTTCTAGCTGAGACAATTCTCTACAAATGCAGTTACACGATTTTCATTTTGACAAAGGCATCATGGCGTATTTTTGCGATTAAAGGAGGCATGTCAATTTTTCACATTTTGCGTGTATTCTCTATGGGACATGACTTTTCTCAAAACTGGATTCTACATTACCGTCTTTCGCGAGCAATATCTCCGTCGTTTTAGTTTTGTTTTCGCTGAGCTTTGAGTATGTTGTAGCTGAGACAATAAGCT
Organism: Mesocentrotus franciscanus; assembly: GCA_037976565.1. Taxonomy (NCBI): domain Eukaryota; kingdom Metazoa; phylum Echinodermata; class Echinoidea; order Camarodonta; family Strongylocentrotidae; genus Mesocentrotus; species Mesocentrotus franciscanus. The sequence goes on from CP137673.1 coordinate 6,397,947, forward strand.
ATCACAAGTGTGCCCTTTATTTTTCGATCAGATGCCGGGATCATGCTCATATTTCACTTGCAAAGTGGGATTTGAGAATTCCATTTTCCGTTCACGTGTAATGTCTATGTGGATTATTTTGGTATAGTGGTCATAGCACTTGCCTCCCATTCCGGCGACCCAAGTTCGATTCCTGGTGGGTCATTTTTTTTTTTGCCGTCGTTTTAAATTTGATTTTATGATCTTCTTCGACTATTATAACATATGATCATATACAATCACAAAGAATGAATTAAAATGCCTAATTTTGCCTAATGGGAGAGGATCGATGTCAATCGTTTGAGTACAACCCTATGGGAAATCTGGTTCCTTGTCGTGTATTAAACCTTATATAGGGTTTATCTCCCAACTCTGCTACAATATCAAATCACCTTGCTAGTCTCCTTCCCAGACGTTTTTACTTTTTCAGTTATTCAGCCCAGGTATATGCATGTTTACGTCTCTCTCGTGGACATAGAATTGTTTACTTGTCTGTACTTCTCTCTTTCTCTATATTAAATCAATGCATCGTTCTCCATTGCATCTCTCTCTTTCTCCTCTCTCTTGCTCTGTTTCCCTTCTCCTCTCTTATTTTGCCCCTCTCCTTCTCTTGCTCTGTCTCTGCATATATATATCTCTCTACTCTTTTACCTCTCTCCTCTCTCTCTCTCTCCTCCCTCTACCTCGACCTCTTGCCTTGCCTCCCTCTTATTCTCTTGCTCTGTCTCCCTCTGCCTCTGCCCTTCTCTTTTTCTTCTCTCTCACCCTCTACCTCTCCCGCCTCTGGTTCTCGTTCTCCTTCTATTATGTCTTGTAATGTTCCTTAATTTTCTATAGCTCTGCCCTTTGCCCTTTGGCCTTGGAACTCAAAATACGAATTTGCATATTATGACGTCAGCATATTTATGGAAAATTGATTGAATCTGTAAATATGGATCGATTTTCTTCCAAATTTTGATATGTTGTAGCTAAGACAATTTTCTACAAGATCAGTTATTCAGATTACATAACAGACCACCTAATTCGTCCTCATGACGAATTACATTTCTAGTTGTTTTTTGTGTTTGATAATGATTCTTGCTTAATAATCTAACCACGTTAAGGGTTTTCGTTGTTTAAAATATTTTTTTTAAAGCATTTCCCAAGATTTCCTGTTTTTTTCAAATTTTGCTCGGCGATATTTACCAGTAAATACCGGTATTTCCTGCACGGTATCCGCCCTGAAATGCAGGGAGGATATTAACATAGGCCAAAAAATAGACATCACTGGCATGGTGGGGGTTCAGCTCCTGAGTGGATGCTTGACAGGGATGTATTCAACAACATAGTCAGGAAATATGGTCTCCACAAAATTGACCTATTTGCATCACGACTGGATGCACAACTTCCTATCTATGTCTCATGGATGCCTGATCCTAATGCTTGGGCAGTAGATGCGTTCACACTTGATTGGGGCTGCATGAATTTCAATGCATTCCCACCGTTCAGCCTTGTTCCCAGATGCCTACAGAAAATAAGGCAAGATAGGGCACAAGGGTTGTTAATAGTACCAAATTGGCCAACTCAAGCTTGGTTCCAGATTTTGAACGGCATGTTGCTTGAGAGACCGTTGCACCTCCCACGGTCGAAAACATTACTCATCCAACCAGTATCTGGTATGCCACATCCATTAACCAATATATCTCTCTTGTGTTGCAGGTTTGGAACAGACACTTCGCTTCACAAGGACTAAACATGGAGTCAGCAAAAATGTTGGGAGCTTCTTGGAGGGACTCCACAAAGAAACAGTACAACACTTACATGTATATAATGAAATGGAAAAAGTTTTGTCAATCTCAAACAAGTGAAACGCTCTCGGCGGTCTCGCCTGCATTACGCAATTCGGCATTACGCAATTCGATATGATGAAAAATTGAGGTTGGGACATTATTTTTATAGGCAGGGTGGCCATTTGCAGACCCCCGAAAATTAAATCCTCTGAATATAATAAGCATTTTGAAGTGAATATTGATATAATGATATATTGATACAATATAATGAGATTTAGTGTATGGGTAAGAATATAAATGTTTCAATGCTTGTCAGTAATTTACAAATAAAGTTATATCTAATAAACTTTTTAAGAAAAGAGGATTTTTCAGCATTTTGTGTAAAAACAATTGGAAGGTAGAGCCCATCTACATCACATCACGTCTCATTAGCATAATGAGAACATTATTATGAGAAATACTCTAATATATATTATCGAAACATCAATATTGTCACCTAGCTGTAACTGATCATGTACATACTAGGCCTGGGATCGAATACTAAAATTACTATTAGAATATTCATGGGAAAGTACTTGAATGATTTGAATATTTACTTTCATGAAATATGAACAAATAACAATTTATTTATTAATTCTCATATTAAATTTTGAGAACATAATCCAAGTCTACTGACCTAAAATGACCTTTGACCTTGACTTTGTGACCTGGAATTTGTGTCACATGATTTGTGATACTTGATAGCCCTTGGGTACAAGTTTCATGGAATTTGAACAAACACTTTTGAAATTATGCTAAAATTTCAAAATCTTGATGTTGATGCCACAACAAAGTCTAAGTTTCCAGACCTGAAATGACATTTGACCTTTACTTTGTCACCTAAAGACTAATAACATGATTGGTGATACTTGATAACCCTTATGTTCAAGTTTCATGGAATAGGAATGTATACTTTCAAAATTATGATAACAATTAAAAATCTTAGCCTGATGCCACAACATAGTTAAGTTTGTTGACCTGAAATGACCTTTGACCTTGACCTAGTGGGCTGAAATTCTACTCACATGATTGGGGATACTTGATAACCCTTTAGTCTAAGTTTCATTGAATAAGAACTTATACTTTCAAAATTATATTACAAATTCAAAAACTTAACCTCAGGTTAAGTTTTTGATGATGATGCCACAACATAGTCTAAGTTTGTTGACCTGAAATGACCTTTGACCTTGACTTTGTGACCTGAAATTTTCCTCACATGATTGGGGATACTTAATAACCCTTTAGTCCAAGTTTCATTTAATAGGACCTTATACTTTCAAAATTATATTAACAATTCAAAAACTTAACCTCAGGTTAAGTTTTTGATGTTGACGCCGTCGCCGTCGCCGTCGCCGTCGCCGTCGCCGCCGTCACCGGAAAAGCGGCGCCTATGTCTCGCTTTTTGCTACGCAGGCGAGACAAAAATGCCATGGACCCACACAAAGGTGGAAAGATTGCTGGAATTTTTCAATCATATGTACTTCAGAGAAAATGCGTGCTACAGTGCCATCAACACTGCAAGAAGTGCCATTGCATCGTTTACTTTATGGATGATTGCAGCTATACAGTGGGAACGCATCCTTTGATTTGCAGATACTTGAAAGGAGTGTTCCAATTGAGGACACCCATCTTACTGTAGATTATCTACGCCGATTGACACTGGCTCATAAGTTGCCTTTACGTGAATTAACACTTAACACTTAACTTAATTATTACTTGAATATTGACAATGCTGTTACTAACAGTGTGCAGCAATAAAAAGTCGTTACTGACCTGTGGGCACCATAACAATGATGTTTAATTAGGCAAAGTACCTGCTTTTAGTGATACATCAGTCTTAGCAAAAGAAGCTGTAGATTCAACAGGCTTGTTGTAAAATTTGTCAAATGTCTTTTCATTTGCCCACCCGGCTTGTTTAAGGATGTCCGATATCGGCACATGTTGTCTATCAGCCAAAGATGTGGATTCACGTGCGTGCAACATACGTGAAACCGAAGCGTGAGGAGAACTTCAGTCTGTTTCGTGAACGCTAGCGCACTGACCATGTAGAGATCAAGTCGCTGACTACCGTTAATCAAGTCCATTCGTTTACGTGCAGTTGTCCAAAAGAAGACGTAGATGCCTTGATGGCGTTAACCAGTATTTGCCATGCTACACTCCCTTTAAGTAGTGCACAACACAAACGTATTTGTCTTGCGAATATGCATTCAAAAAAATGATCTGCGCATTCGTGGGCAGGTTCTCATATATACTCTTCCTTCTAATTATTCATAAAATAACAATCAAACTTCGAACATAAGTTCTCGTTTAATCTTTCTATTATTCTGTGTCTGATTTGCTCACAAACAATCCATGTGATAATCGTTGAGTACCAGAAAACTTGAACAACGTGTTGTTGCGATCGCATCGACTGTTAAAGTTATGCCACGGTCCATTACCAGGCAATACATTATGAATATCCTTCACCAACAATGGCATGATTGCCCTAAAATTTGCCTTCTAAAGACCACTTTTCTACACCAAAAAAGGAACTTGAAAACTAAATCCAATAAATTTTGTTGTAAATTCTCACACAATCCACTTATTCACGTATCCACATAATAATCACAGAGTGACTGCATGCAACCAATACTCGCTCCAAGTGCAATCACAAACACATATAGTTTTTTTAGTTATCAAAAGGATCGGACTGAGACATATCGGCCCAATATAATCCAGCTTATATAATCCAGTATAAGGGCAGTGTTAATAAACATAACAAACATTCGGGTCTATGGCACACACGTATCATAGCTACACTTGTCTATGGCACACACGTATCATTGCTACACTTGTCTATGACACAGTGAGTGGTAACGTCGTACTGAATGTTGTTTCAGCACGCACAGCAGAGGTAGAATTTTAACATACTGTATCAGCCCAAAATAACTCAACGCATTCAGCATCCCAATAAATGCTGTGTTTGCGTATGAAATTACAATTGGACAAAAAATGATTGGACAAATCAATTTATCAATACCAAAAATCAGACTTCTGATTTGAATCGGGAGAATATCCTGCCTACAAATGAGGGGTACATGTAAATAATAACTCACATTCTGGCCTCCCGAACTGACAAATCCTGTTTGGGTTTTCTACAAAGCTCTCTTGATATAGCATTTAGCTGCCTATTGTTTAATCATTTAATTAGTCCTAACTGCTAAATCAATGCATCCTTCTAAATTCCTCATATCAATAACAAAGTTAGGATTACCTTTTTCATATTACAGCACAAGGTCTAGATAGAAGACTAATTAAAAGTTATAAGTATGATTGACAACTTACGCAGCACTGGGTTTCTTGGGCTGTTGACCACCGGTATTGTCCTGCTTTCCTGCTTTCTTCTTGTTATTGTTGAACTGGTTGTTCTGCTGCCCCTGCCCCCGACCCGCTGGGCTATCGACCATCGGGGGTGCCGGAGCGCTTGTTGGGAAGACTGAAGCGTATGCCCTGGGTGTCTGATGGTTCTGTCATAAATGGTGAAATTGAAAGTTGGTTTCAATGGAGCATTAAGAAGGCAAGTAGACACCAGCTCCAGCTACAATTGCTCCTTGGTTAATTTTCTACATTCCAATTGCTAACGTCAATCCTAGATCCGACATCAATAACTAACCCTAACCTATGCCTAAATTCCAATTGAAAACCTACCCCTAACCCTGTATCTTTGACCAAATAAAGCCCTGGGCAAATCTCAATTCACCCGTAGATGATTACAGGTCAAAGGAACATTCATTGACAAGTAAAGGTGATGGAGGATATTATACCCTACCCAAGGGCCCAAGCTCACCAACTTTATCTCTATAGGGTCAGCTGCTGTCCCAGACTACTGCTCTATCCACTGAAGCATAGAGCTTCCTAAGCAAACTGGGCTTCCAAATGCATAATTGTCTGTGGTTTTATGCAATGTGCAGACACTTGCCAGTACCCAGAGCATTTGACTTTTAACCTAGTGGGGAAGCATGCTTCATGTATTAAGCCAACAAGTTCACCCTGGATTCATCTGGCACAACAACAACTAATGTATGAATCCTCCACTCTGACTTGCAAAATGCAAAGGAAGTAATATGAATCCTACATGGATCCTTTGAATTCTTGGGATGTCTCACAACTCCAATTACTTGTAAGAGTGATTGCTATTTTACTCAAATCTAATGAAAGCAAGAATCATTTGGTACTCACGGTGGTAGTTTTTGTTCCATTGTGAGCCCGTGTGCAGCTGCTGCGATTCCTGCCTAAACTTTGTGGCCTCGGAGAAGCCGCGCCCATCTCCCCCTCTTCCTCCCCCTCCTCCGCCTCCGTCACTCTCCCCACTTACCTGTGCCTGGGATTGGTGTGGCGGGTTGGCGGAGGAGGTCTTGGACGAGGGGGACGGCAGTGGGGGCGGGGGTGAAGGAGTGGGTTTGCCCAGTAGTGAAAGGGGAGGGGCGGGAGGAGGTGGTGGGGGGCCTTGGGCCATGGGTCCTCTGGGACGTTGCGGGGGGAAGCCTGGTCCTCTATGGTCGCCGAAAGGCGGTTGGGGCCCATATGTTGGATACATACCCTGTTGTAAAAAAAATACAAAAAAGTTTGAATTCTCAGAGCAAGACTGCATTCCACTGGTACTAGGCAAACATTGGTGATCAGCTGCAAATCTATTAACACCTACATGAATATCCAGTAGAGCAAACAAATCATTTTTTTTGGGGGGGGGGTCAGTCTTCACATGTTAGGCATATACATGTAAACATATATTCCAGGAACAATGTGTGAGTTAACCATCAACAGATCTTTTCTTACAAATATATTCATATTAATCTCCTACAAGGATTACATGTGGCAACTCCCAAACATGCCTGAACTAAAATAGGGTGATTTATGAAGAAAAACAAACAGACAAACAACATCAACAGCAACACATGCACTTCTGATTATTCAATTACATTAACTTACAACAAGTACATGTAAAAGTTGATTACAAAGTAATTTTCAGTAATGTTTGAATAAGTAGAGATTATTTTTTGTCCCTTTGTACTTACCCCTGGGGGTCGAGGGTAGCCATGCATGCCTTGGTAGGAGGGGCCTCCTCGCATGTGGGGAGGGGGTGGCATGCCATAACTTGGGCCGTATCCTGGGTAGGTGGGGTACATCCCTCCTCCTCCCCTTCCTCCATACGGCTGACCATAATAATTACCTTCAATGAAAAAAAGGGAGAAAAAAGGCACAACATAATTCATGTTAATAAAAGACAGCGAGGGCTAAATCACTGATTTTATTCTCATCTTGCATTATGCAATACTAACTGAAATTCTTTGTGACATATTGATCTGTAAGGGTGGAACCAAGAATGAGGCATAAATGAACATTCGTAAGCCTTCATTAGCCTACTAGGCTCCAGTCTAACATTTTAGTTACAACCAACTCTAAATCAAGCTTAAAACAGCGTCAGGTTAAAAATATGGGCCATAGACTTTCAGTTGGTAATGTATGTTACGCAAATCCTAACCCTAAGTCTTTAATGAAAAAAGGCCCAAAGCAAAAAGTAGGCCTGGGGGGTGTTTCACAAAGACTAAAATCGACTTTAAGTTGGACTTAACTATGGCAGGCCATTCATGCCACTGGTTGCTCTCACCATTGGTCTCTCAATTATGATCTTTAGATAATATTTTTCCTTCAATAATGAATTATCAAAAAATGTAAATTCTGTAGATTTGTGTCTATGACTTGTACGTCCCTTGAGAGACCAATGCCAGTAAATGGTGAGAGCAAACAGTGGCATGATCAGCCTGCCATAGTTACAATGTAAGTCTAACTTAAAGTCAATCTTAGTCTTTGTGAAACACCCCCCAGGACAAATATGTTGCCAGAGAAATTGTCAAATCACCTACCATGCATATACATCGGATGTTGCTGGCTCATGAAGTCTGGTGCCTCCTGAGGTGTGGGATCTTTATGTTTTCCGCTCTTGTTTTCCCCATCCACTTTCTTCTTCTCCGGTGAGCTCTTGCTCTCCTTCCCGCTTCCTTCTGCAGAGGACCCAGCCTCCCCAGAGCTGTCGCCAAGTTTTTCAAGTGCCTTACGGGCTATATCCCAGGCTGTTTGAGGTACTGGGGCTGTCTTAGGTGTTGGGGCTGCTCCATACTGCTGCGACCTAAAAATGATGGTGAGAATTTGACATACTGTACATGTAAAGAATGGTAAGGAGATTCAATGGTAGGAAAAGGTAAGCAAGTCTTCATTTTTCATTTATTTTTCCATTTATTTTTCCATTTTGCACCCTGCATATCTTTATCATGTACATGTATGTCCTAGCTACACACAAACACTATTCCTGCACGTGCCTTTTTACACTTATCACTATTATTGTATAAAGTAAGTATCAAATCAATTTGAAGGAAGGTGGAAGTTGAAAGTTGAGCAAAATCGGATAACTAATAAGAAAGTTATGAATTTTTGAAAAAGTATGTAAAACTATGGAACAATGAGAATCACAACACAAATTGCCAAGATGGTTATCAGTTTGTGACATCATGTCCTCACAACTTATCAATTGCTTTATATAGTTTAATCCCATTAATTTCCCTTTTTATCCCCCAAAACTTGATTTCCCCATGCCTTTGCCCAGGTTATATGATTTGTATCATATTGTGTGCATGACATTTTCCAAAATCTTTTATAAATTTCGAAGAATTGATACTATTTTTATGAATATTGTATTTCATAATTATTGATTTTTATATAAATAGTTTACCAAAATTCAAATTTTTCATGATTTAACCGGACAAAAATTACTCTATATTAGTGCATCCACACAAAAAGATATTATTATCAATCTAACTTGGATGCTGGTGTGAAGAAATAAGATTCTTAGGGGGAAAATAGGAAATTTATATTATCAATATAAAGAAAATAATTAGTGGTTAGTGAGGACCATACGTCACAGACTCATGAGTGAGTTGCCAATTTGTGTAGTGATTTTCAAAGTTTTTCATGTCATTAAAAATTCATAACTTTCTTATTAGTTATCCTATTTTGCTCAAACTTTTTTTGATTGGTTTGTCTGATTTTTCTGGTTCTATTGAAAGTAAGTTATTTTTGGAGTGGACTTGGGCTTTAAAGGTACTATGTCCCATTTGCAGGCCCAAAAAATGAAAAGGTTAAATTCCAACGGCATTTGAAAGACAATACTAATTTAGAACTTCCCTAAAAAAAGGGGGGCTTGAAAATGTCTTTAAGTGGAAAATAACGACTATTAGTTGTCGAATCGACTTAGGAGCTATAGAGCCAGTAAGTAATAGTCTGATTTTTCAGACCATTGTACCGAATGGTCATACGTTTTATGCTGCGCAAAGATTCAATCAGTTTAATTTTGGCCATTACAAGAAGTGGGTTATTGATGTAGACAAATGCTCATGTACCCTTTACAGCTCATTTTATGTATGTTATTACCAAAGATAAAAAGCCAGTCAGTCACTCAATAGTGTCTGACAGTGAAGTCTAGCAAGTAAACGGGTTTCCTTGCATAATTTGAATATTAGGACACTGCTAACGTTTAAATTTCACAGATAGGACATACATGACATATTCATAATTCCTGCAAAGTTCTACAGAATTTGATGTTGGCTGCAAAAGGGACATACATGTAGTATCTTTAAAGTGACTCAGTAACATTGTTGAAGGTTGATGAAAAAAATTAAGGCTGTGCATAACCATGTAATGAGGTACTCGAGTACACTCCCAGTCTTGCCCTTGACCATTATTAACTCCGGGGAGCTCCAACGCCGACGCCAAAGGCGTCGGAGCTCCGGATCCGGAATCGGAACACGAAAAACAGAAGAGAACGGTCTTATTTTATAGAAAACTGAAACGGTAGTGATTATAATTTTGACTTACAAGTGTGCTTGACTCCTCTGGGCATCGTCCAAACTACTTGAAATTATAATTTGAAGAAGTCTTCGATGGGAAAAAGGGTGATTCCTCGTCCTAAACTATATGGCGGAAAGAAAGTACGCATGCGCGGTTGCGGCGCATCAAATATGAATATTCATGCTATAGAGCGCCGTTCGTTCGAAAATGCTGAATATGCACGACTCGAAACAACAGAGCGGTGATTAGGGACTTTTAGATTTGCACGTCGACGTAATGGACTGCAACGTGTGCCGTTCTTTCAAGGCACTGGCCCGTGCCCAGCAGTGCCTTAAAAGGACGTCACATTACCTTAAAAGGACGTCACATTACCTTAAAAGGATGTCACCATGGCAGTCCACGTTCTCGTCGTGTAAAATCTAAAAGTCCCTAATGTAAACAAGTCGTGCATATTCAGCATTTTCGAGCGAACAGCGCTCTATAGCATGAATATTCATATTTGCTGTTGATTCATGTTGATGTTGAATTGACAGTACAACATGGATGGCTCGGTTTAGGACGAGGAATCACCCTTTTTTCCATCGATGACTTCTTCAAATTATAATTTCAAGTGGTTTGGACGATGCCCAGAGGAGTCAAGCACACTTGTAAGTCAAAATTATAATCACTACCGTTTCACTTTTCTATAAAATAAGACCGTTCTCTTCTGTTTTTCGTGTTCCGATTCCGGATCCGGAGCTACGACGCCTTTGGCGTCGGCGTCGGAGCTCCCTGAGTTAGACCATTATTTGAACAATTGTTGAAGATTTGGTTGATATTTGGTATGTTATAGTAGGGTGTCTGAACGATTTTTCAATTTTCCCTTTTAGATCGTTTTTCACCATTTTGGTTGGATAATTGAAAAAATTATTCACTCAGAATAATACATTTCAAATTTCAAGACTCACCGATGTTTCTATCAAAAGTTACAGCCCCTTCAATTCCCTACAATATTCATCCATTTTTTGTAAGAATCGACGAAAAAGGCGTACACGCAGAGTTATGTTGTTTTGCTAAATTTAGCACAACAGCTGAATTGCGCAATATGCAGCGTGCACATACGTGCAAGCGTCAGCGTGTTGCTTAAATGATGCGCGATCGGCAATCCATTGTCTTCAATGGGCACCCACTTCGGGTTTGTAGACATGCGGCCCGATGCATATTCATGTGCAGATTTTACGCGCTATCACCATGGGTTCGGCGGCGCGAGCTCACGCCTCCCTACTAAGCTGATCCGAAAAATGTGGGAAGGGTATTTTCAAACTGTAATTGTTTGTGATCCCTGGGGCTAGCGAAAAAATAAGCGTAGGGATATTTTCCTTACGACTGGGACTACATATCGCCAGGGCGTCATATCTCATAAGTGGCAAATTTCGAGTTAGCCAGGAAACAATGTTTAAATAGCTGTTTTGACCAAGATATTTTTAGAATTTCGAGATGACGCCTCTGGAAATATTGGAATTAATCTGCTCTTTCATATGACACCTCATTTATTGAGTATCACCTTCAGGATCACAAAGAATAAAGGTTTGAACTTCAAAAAAAAAAAACTTTGACCAATTTTGCATGATCGCGTAATGCACATAGACTGCATAGGGCTGCGTGCAATCTCTATGGGAAGGATTTTAGCACACAACATCGGGTGCGCGATCAGACACCCTAGTTATAGTACTATCTCCACGCCGGAGTCACGGGTCGAAAGTATGGTCACAGTTCTGAACAAGCGGCCCCACTTTTTCTGTCCATTCTGGTCCTCTGCCTCTGGACAAAAATTGGATGAATTCAATATTGCCAAGATTTTTAGGGGGCTGTATCTTTTGTTGAAACATCGGTGAGTCTTGGAATTTGAAATGTGTTCTTCTGAGTAGACCCTAGTTGGGTTTTTCAATTATTCAACCATATTTCTGAAAAACGAACCAAAAGGCAAAAATTGAATCCAGACAAATCGTCCAGACACTCTACACTGCATTCTACAGTAAAGCTGCAGGCTAGTACATCGAGATCGAGGCAGCAACAACACATCACTGCACCGGTAACCCGACACATGCTCCGCCGACAATTGCTCCGCCGACATTTACTCCGCAAAACGCGACAATTGCTCCGCGACATTTGCTCCGCGACATTTGCTCCGCCGACAATTGCTCCGCCGACATTTGCTCCGCCGACAATTGCTCCGCCGACATTTGCTCCGCCGACATTTGCTCCGCCGACATTTGCTCCACCGACAATTGCTCCTCCGACAATTGCTCCGCGACATTTGCTCCGCCGACAATTACTCCGCATGAAGTGATAAATGCTCGGTGACAAATGCTCCTCGAGCGACAGTTGCTCCGGCGACAATTGCTCCGCCGACATTTGCTCCCGACAAATGCTCCTCCGACATTTGCTCCGCCGACAATTGCTCCGCCGACATTTGCTCCCCCGACAAATGCTCCTCCGACATTTGCTCCGCCGACAATTGCTCGCCGACATTTGCTCCCCGACAAATGCTCCTCCGACATTGCTCCGCCGACAATTGCTCCTCCGACAATTGCTCCGCCGACATTTGCTCCGCCGACAATTGCTCCTCCGACATTTGCTCCGCCGACAATTGCTCCTCCGACATTTGCTCCGCCGACAATTGCTCCTCCGACATTTGCTCCGCCGACAATTGCGCTGCATGAAGCGACACTTGCTCCGGTGACAATTGCTCCTCCGACATTTGCTCCGCATGAAGCGACATTTGCTCGGTGACATTTGCTCCGACGACATTTGCTCCGCCCAAAAAGTGCCCGTAAAATACAAATGCTACTACGACAATTATTGCTCCTCCCCAAAAGTACCCCGTTGAAGACAAATGCTCCGCCGACAATAAAATTGCTCTCTGATCCAAATGTGCCTCGTGGAAGACATGAATGCTCCTCTGGCAATTAGTGCAATAAATTGCTCTGCCGTCATTTGTTTTGCCTAAAAAGTGCCTTACAGAAGACAAACGCTCAGCCGTTTATTGCTCTACCCCATAATGTTTAATTAATCAAAAATCAAGTTATAGCTCCTTATGCAAGTTCTCCACCGAAAGATAATTACTCCGCTCAAAATCTGTTTCATGTATTGCACATTAGCTGATACAAAGCTCAAAACTCTCTCTCTCTCTCTCTCTCTCTCTTTCTCTCTCTCTTGCTCCTCCTTTACCTTTTTACACCCTTTTCTTGTCTTCCTAGCTCTTTTCTTTCCTCTCATGCTATTAGTCTTCTTTCATTTTCCTCACCTCTTCTCTTCTGCCCCACTCGAGTTCTATTTCTCTCATGAAATTGTAACCTAATGTAGTACATGTATTACATTCTTGTTTAGAATAGTATTTTCAATAATATCCAGTCCGTTCTCTATAGATTTCTTCCCTTCAGTTAAGTGTTTGTAGCTTTACTATATATATATTAGTGTGTAAAGCACCCGTCTCATTCGAGTACTTTGTTTTCACTGACTTTAAGTGATGAAGAACTAACATCAAACTGCAACAAAATGATTTGTGAAAATGGGAATAAGCAGTAAGGTTAAGAACTATACCATGAAGATAATAAAGTAACAGTGTTATTCATTTTCTTTATTCTTACCTTTTCAAATAATAATTACAAAAAATTACATCATATAGTCAACCAAAAAATTTCCATGATACAGATATGTTATATCATAAGTTACCATCCTTTTCTGAAAGAACTGTTTTCACAATTATCTTCATTATGTTTCAACCTAATTCTTTTACAAACCGTATAGGCCTAATTTCCATGATCCTAACATCATTTTATACTCGGTTTATCTTCTTCTAATATCTCAATTCCAATCAAATTTGTATTGGAGTTCTGGTCATCAATTACATTTCGAAATAAACAGTTTCAAAGCATTGTGGAATTAGATTAGGTGTACATAAACAAGATTTAGGGATTATCGAATCGATAAATTTACACACGAAAGTCCCCTCAGGCACTTGCGCCAGGCGCGGATCCAGGATTTCTTAGGGGCCAAATTTGAATTATGCGAGCCAAATATTGGTACGTAATGGTGACCAGCAGTGGCGTAATGAGCAAAAACGTTTTTTGGGGGAGACAAAAAAATCCGCATCATCCCCACTCTTACATGCAGGCCCCGCTGAACGTTTTCAAAGTGGGTGGGGAGGCTAAATTATTGACGATCAGGTAGAGCGTAGCGTAAATTGGCGTGGGGTCAAGGCGGAGCCCCGGAAGCTTAAGGGGTATGGGCATTTAATTACGGTCAGATGAGCATATTTTGATACCTTATTCATGACACTGGCATGTCACTAATTGGCCTGGGGTCCAGGGGGCTGAGCCCCCTGAAACTCAGGGATTTGAGGCATTTTATAACGGTCAGATGAGCATATTTTGATACCTTATTGTGACACTGGCAGGTCACTAATTGGCGTGGGGTCAGGGGCGGAGCCCCAAGCTCAGGGTTTTAGGCATCAAATTACCGTCAGATGAGCATCCAGGGGTCTGTCTTAGGGCCCTAGGTGGAATCAAGGGGGCAGAGCCCCCGGAAGCTCAGGGGTTTTAGGCATTTAATCAAGGTCAGATGAGCATATTTTGATATCTCATTATTTGTTGACACTGGCAGGTCACTATTATTTCTCTCTTTCTCTCTTTCTTTCTATTTCTCTTTAATATACTTTTTCGAAGAAAGTAGGGGTCGAGGCCCCGTAACCCGCCGTTCCGCGGGCCCTGACATGTAGTCCTCTAAATAAGCATATTTCTTGCCTGACTGTAAATTTAGGAATTTGTCATTTTCCAACAAACGCATAAAAAGTATAATTTGTAAATCACCGGTATCGAATTATAGAAATAAACCACCTTCGAATCATATGGGGGCAACTGCCCCATCAGTACGCCAGTGGGCCCCCGATCTACACCTTGTTGGCGGGAAAAATCGCAACTGATCTCCCCTACCTTTCTTCTTTCTCTTTTTTCTTTCCCTTTCTCACCTCTTTCCCTTTCCCTTCCCTTCCTTCTCTCTCTTTTAGGTTTGCGGGGAGGCAAGGGCCTTCGGCTCCCGATTCACACGTTGTTGGCGGGATTAATCGCAACTGATCTCCCTTTCTTTTCACCCTTTTCTTTTCTTCTTCCTCTTTTTCCTTCCCTTTATCTCCTCCTCGGGGAGGTAACAGCGTGGGAGGCAAGGCCCTTTCGGCCCCTCCCGATCTCCTTCTTCCCCTTCTTTTTCTTCCCCTTCTTTTTCTTCCTCTTCTTTTTCCCTTTCTCTCCTCTTTCCCTTTCCCTTCTTTCCTTCTCTCTCTCTCTCTCTCTTTTTGCGGGGGCAAGGCCTCGGCCCCCCCCTGGATCCGCGACTGCTTGCGCTGCATGCAGAAACGAGTAGTAGTATATGGGACCAAACTCAATTTATTCTGGCATGAATGTTCAGCCCGAACACTTCAGCTATTTCTTGTCATTAATAATATAAATTATAAAGGCCTTTGACGAGCAACCCCTTTCAGGGAACCTTTTAAAAAGTTATAACATTCTTCCTAACTGAGAAGGGAAAAAAATACGAAAACACACACAAAAAATACTTTTCCCAGAACTTAAGGTTGTCTTTAACCAGTTTGTGGATATGCAAGTACAAAGTAGGCCTTTTTATGCGTCATTCCGAATTGTCTCAAAAACTAGGCAACACACAAAAAGAACAGACATCCGAGATATTGATCAAAGAATCTTATAAAAACCAAACTCGAAAACAAGAGGATTGAGCACCATACAATTATTAACATGATATTGCAAAATATGTATAAAAAGGATTGGAAACCATTCTCTTACTCCTGCTAACCGAACAATAGTCAAAACACTCTCAAATGGTGATGCAACAGGCAGCATTATAACGTAAAAACAATCCTACATATCAATTGTTGGATGGTAAATATCCTTAATAACAATAAAAATCTAGAAAGCACTAACAGCTCAAACAGGAAACGTATGATACATGTCATGTGTCAAACTGCTCTGAAATAGAAAGATTGAAAAATAAGCTTTAAAAATAAATAGGCACCGTAAACGGGGTGGATGAGAAAACAAATTGGAAAGATGTTTTGGGTAATTTGTTTAAAAAGTAAGAAGGCAAACCCATTTCATTTTTCTTGATTATTCCCACATATTTCCAGCTTCCTGGCTATGAGTATCATGCTGTGAATCATCAATCAAGTAATATCTCCTCCCGGAGGGAATATGTACATTACTTTAATGTTCTGAAATATGTCTAAAATTTCTTTCTCTTTACCTTCTAGATAATGATCTGATTTACATGAAGACCTCACAAATACGGTGTTTCATAACATTTCTGAGGAAGAAAGTGATTGCATTTTGAAAGTGTTATAATTTGTTTCCCTTTAAAGAATCTTATTTCTGTTATTTTTGTTAAAAACTGGGGTGAATTGGATCAGGCAAGCATGCAATTATGAATTATATAAAAGAGCTTACATGCAAAAGGGCCTGAATCCATTAAAAAAAAAAATTGAAGTTTTTTACACTGCTAAATAGACTTTCACCATGTGTATCAAACTGACTATTCAATCCAAAAAAAGTTTCAGGAAGTTTGGACAAAATTGATATGAAATTAATGTTCTTTCAAGGGTCATTCCATGTCAAATCACCCAATGGTTTTAACCCGACCATTTTTGATTTTGATGAAATTTAGTGTACTTGTTGAGTGTGATCTCACAGCACCAAATCTCAAATTTTAGGTCAATCGGGTGAGGGGTTTGGGAGATACGGCCCACCAAATTTTGAGATTTTTGCAAAAATGGGGTGGCGGGCCTACCTTTGAACCCTTGTATCTCGGGAACTAATGGGTCAATCTTCACAAAATTGGTATTGTTGGAAAGGGTATTCAAT
The DNA here is from genome assembly GCA_037976565.1 of Mesocentrotus franciscanus. NCBI lineage: Eukaryota > Metazoa > Echinodermata > Echinoidea > Camarodonta > Strongylocentrotidae > Mesocentrotus > Mesocentrotus franciscanus. Next base: position 6,414,562 of record CP137673.1, read on the forward strand.
AAGGATTCCAAATCTGCCATCATTTTGAAGATTGATACATGTTGGGGTACTTTGACCTCTTGACCTAAGATTTGACCTTGAAATTGACCTTGTGGATCACGTGACCTTGACAACATTTTTCATGAAATGTAATCTCTGACATGTTCACTAAAACATATAAAAGTTTCAGAGATATAATATTTTTTGTTTAGGAGCAATAAGGATTGAAAGCATCCATACTCACAGATATTCACAATAAACCCTATTATAATGTATACAATACATGCAGTATGCACTGTACAACATACATCTTCCACATGCTTTTTGTTCTAGTCATATCCATCCTAAATGTAAGCAGTACTTAAATAGAAATATAATGAGAAGTTCATATAGGCCTAAAGGGTTAACAGGATGTATGGCTTCAGGCCTCTGAGTCGGTTCTAGGACAATTACCCCTGTGCAATCACCCCTGGAAAATTAACCCCAGGAAATGTCCCCCCTGAGGATAATTACCCCCAAAAATTACCCCAAGGACTATCACACCCAGAGGACAATTACCCCAGAAAATTACCTCCTAGGACAAGCTGTCCCCCGAGGACAATTACCCCGGAAAATTACCCCTAGGACAATTACCCCCTGGAAAATTACCCTCAAGAATAATTACCCCGAAAAAAAAATCTGCTTTGATTAAAACCAACTTATCAGACTGGACTTCCCTTTAACGAATAGGGTAATTGTCCTTAGAGTAGTTTTTCGGGGTAATTTTCCAGGGGTAATTGTCCTAGAACCGACTCAGAGGCCTGAAGCCATACATCCTGTTAACCCTTTAGGCCTATATGAACTTCTCATTATATTTCTATTTAAGTACTGCTTACATTTAGGATGGATATGACTAGAACAAAAAGCATGTGGAAGATGTATGTTGTACAGTGCATATTGCATGTATTGTATACATTATAATAGGGTTTATTGTGAATATCTGTGAGTATGGATGCTTTCAATCCTTATTGCTCCTAAACAAAAATATTATATCTCTGAAACTTTTATATGTTTTAGTGAACATGTCAGAGATTACATTTCATGAAAAATGTTGTCAAGGTCACGTGATCCACAAGGTCAATTTCAAGGTCAAATCTTAGGTCAAGAGGTCAAAGTACCCCAACATGTATCAATCTTCAAAATGATGGCAGATTTGGAATCCTTATTGAATACCCTTTCCAACAATACCAATTTTGTGAAGATTGACCCATTAGTTCCCGAGATACAAGGGTTCAAAGGTAGGCCCGCCACCCCATTTTTGCAAAAATCTCAAAATTTGGTGGGCCCTATCTCCCACCCCTCACCCGATTGACCTAAAATTTGAGATTTGGTGCTGTGAGATCACACTCAACAAGTACACTAAGTTTCATCAAAATCAAAAATGGTCGGGTTAAGATTTTCAGATTTTTTGGGTGATTTGACATGGAATGACCCTCAAAAGGCCCTAATTCTCCAAGACTTTTCATGCAAAACGCCCTTTATCCATTCTATCTATTCTTTGTCCTGCTTGGCTGTAATAAATCATTTGTGGCTCCAATGACCAATAAGAAAGCAGTATACAGCCAATTAAGCCAACTATGTGTAGTTGCAGATCTAATAATCTCAGAAATCCCACAGGATCAAGTTGTGTTTAGTATTGGATAGAGTTCACAGCTGTTTGGGTGGAGAGGGGGGGGGGGATTGGGGGCGGGCTCGGGGCAAGGTGGGCAGGGATAAAATTAACCAACGAAGGGGGGTAGATGGTGGATTACCCTAAAGGGGGCAAGGAGCTCAAAACTCCACGGGAGGGTACAGTGCACGGGTCAGATTCTGTATTATGAATAGCGACCCTCCGCTCATACTATGAATAGCGGTCCTTATAAAGAGTCCTTATGAATAACGATGAGACCCCAGGTATTCATGGTGTTCTGATTATCCAAATGCATCACGGCAACAAGGGCTACTGTTGCTCTAAATTGAATTTAATAGATGCTATTGCTATGTGGGGCAAAGTAACTGATTGAGTAGCGTTGTCGGGGGAGCAAATGTCGGCGGAGCAATTGTCGCCGGAGCAACTGTCGACGGAGCAACAGTTGCTGTCGTTCGAGGAGCATTTGTCACCGAAGCATTTATCACTTCATGCGGAGTAATTGTCGGCGGAGCAAATGTCGCGGAGCAATTGTCGGAGGAGCAACTGTCGGCGTAGCAAATGTCGGCGGAGCAATTGTCGTCGGAGCAACTGTCGACGGAGCAACTGTCGGCGGAGCATATGACGTCGGAGCAATTGTCGCTTCATGCGGAGCAATTGTCGGAGGAGCAATTGTCGGCGGAGCAAATGTCGGAGGAGCATTTGTCGGGGGAGCAAATGTCGGCGGAGCAATTGTCGCCGGAGCAACTGTCGCTCGAGGAGCATTTGTCACCGGAGCATTTATCACTTCATGCGGAGTAATTGTCGGCGGAGCAAATGTCGCGAGCAATTGTCGGAGGAGCAATTGTCGGCGGAGCAAATGTCGGCGGAGCAAATGTCGGCGGAGCAAATGTCGGCGGAGCAATTGTCGGCGGAGCAATTGTCGGCGGAGCAAATGTCGCGGAGCAAATGTCGCGGAGCAATTGTCGCGTTTTGCGGAGTAAATGTCGGCGGAGCAATCGTCGGCGGAGCATGTGTCATGGATTCACTGCACCGCCTCATCTCTCCCGGCATTTCACACACAAACGTGCATTGCAAAGGCGATCATTTCATTCAACTCACCACTGAGCGGCCTGGGCTGCAGGAGAAATTGTCCAAGGATTGGTCGTCATCGATTGCTCGACAAATATTATTTCATCCACTTAATAAATTTTGAAACTTTTCAAGGATTTCAGATCAAGTCTGCCTTCAATTGGGGAAAAAAGGGAATTTGGGCTGGTGTTCCGATCTGCCGCTCAAGCTCTTAACTTCTCTCGTAGAGTTTGTTAATGTTTCGCTTAATTTTTCTGCGTTAAACAAATCGACCTGAAAAAATTGCCCTATATAAAATTCGGTCATCGATTTTCGCCATGCCATTCGCCATTTTGAAAATCACTATTCTAGCTCTCGTGTGATTTGCGTCAAAAGAACTATGTTCGCGAACATGATTAATTACACAGAAAATTATTAGGCAGCTTATCCATTCTTGTTTCACTAAAACTCAAATATTCAGTCGGTGTAATAGACGGCGTCATTCTATTTTCTCTCCATTTATAGTCCGAGAAGAAAGATTTTTTTTCCCTCTCGAAACGGCTCTTGAGTTAATGGGGGCCATAATGAACCAATTGTCCAAATATTTCAGAAGAGGTATTATGAATAGCCATTTTTTATGTCTTTTGTTATAGAGTCTTTATGGGAACCCGTAATAATCGGGAGGTCGCCGTCCTTCTCGTTTTGGGTATGTATAGGAAATCCTTTCAGTTTGTTGATCGCGATCTTGGTGGTCATCGCGATCCCTGTGATTGTGATCATCGTCGACTGTGCTCACGATCCTGGTGGTCATCGCGATGATGATCCTCTAGCTGACGGTTATTTGCTTCATATAAATTTTATGGTCGTTTGAATTCACTGACACTGTAAAGAGATAAAGGTAGAGAAAAAAACATGAATCGAGTCCCCGGATTTTCCAATTAGTTCCGCCAAACAGGTAATCATTGCACTGTTAGAGAGAGAGAGAGAGAGAGAGAGAGGGGGAGAGGGGTGCCGTCAACAATAATGTGTGGTGAAGTGTGACGTCATAAAAATCTATTTTTGGAATTTCTCAATTTTTTCTTCATTTTCAGAAAGAGCATAAAAAATAATGTCCAAATGTCGAAAACCAATTGAATAGGTTAAGTATTGGCTGAGATATGATTGTATATTGCTCTGGCTCCTAATGTTATGAGCCAGAGCAATATACCACTGAGTTCCCATAGGCAATCATTTTATTCAGATGGTCATATCTCAGCCAATACTTAACCTATTCAATTGGTTTTCGACATTTGGACATTATTTTTTATGCTCTTTCGGAAAATGAAGAAAAAATTGAGAAATTCCAAAAATAGATTTTTATGACGTCACAGCTTCGGTACTGAGTGAGAGGGATCCCTCCTCTCTCTCTCTCTTTATCTCTTTCTATCTCTCTCTCTCTCTCTCTCTCTCTCTCTCAGTATCTCTCTCTCTCAATTTATACCTAATGGGCTAATTTTGCTTCTTTGCAGAGTCGACAGTTACATTTCTGTCAAATAATTTTTGAACCAATTATAATTTATTTTCTCTGTGAAGCGACACGCATTGCCCACCGGGTTTATTTTGAATCGGGGGATGGGCCGGGGCAGTGTTGATCCAGGATTTTCCAAAGGGGGTAGTGAGCACCAAAAATAAAATCGTATAATCTTATCTTTTATTTAACACCCTCCCGTGAGCACCAACAGTAAAATCGTTTTATTTTATCTTTTTACTAAACACCCCCTTGACCCCCAAACAAAAGAAATAGGTAAATTTGTGGTTACCATCTTTTTTTTGCCAGGGGAGGGGGCCCGTCTTTTTTCAAACTTTTTTTTGCTAGGGGGGCCGGGTCCGGGGCCTGGGGGATGCTGTCACGAACCAACTTTGCCGACAATCGGACAGAGACCTATATTATTACGGAACATTTCTAAATTATACAGGTCTGTAGGTCAAGATTCAGGCATTTAGCCAATCCTTGACTAATTCACAGCTAGAATTTGACATATCCTTACGTAAGTTCCTTGGAAGCATTTGCTTTGAAACAACAACACTGGCCTACTGATGGGGGGCCGGGGGGCTTCGGGTTGCCCCCGAAAATAAAATCCAAACGTGGTTTAATCCTAATTCGATATAGGTGATTTACAAATGTTGCTGAAATTACATGATTTTCAGGCTTTTTTCTCACTTTTGGAGTTTTGCCCATTATGCCACCTGGTGGTGAAAAGGCGGATTTTTTCTTCCCCTCCAAAAAGTTACACCATTTATGTTGAATGGCGGGGAGGAGCAGGAGGTTCATACGGTCATCGTACAGAGACTATCTTGGATCGAGTCCCAATATTTTCATGTTACAGTGCAGCCAACAAGTAACGCAATGTAAGAAAAATGACGGCTGACGAATTAGATTAAGAAATTTTATAATTTTTGTACAGGCTGTAAAAAATAAAATCCCGTTAAGCCTATTTTATTGTGGGGGGGGGGTCACACCAATAAATGAAAATGAAAAAGGGTTCATATTTCCGAAAATGGAAAGGGGTTCATAATTCCGAAATGAAAAAGGGTTCATAATTCCGAAAATGAAAATGGGTTCATAATTCCGAAAATGAAAATGGGTTCGTAATTCCGAAAATGGAAAAAGGTATACCTAAAGAACAAACGAACATTAAAAGTAATTCAGGAGGCCCCCTCTCCCCATAAGAGATCAAAAAGGACTAGAGAGAGAGAGAGAGAGAGAGACAGAGAGATAGAGACAGAGACAGAGAGAGACAGAGACAGAGGCAGGGAGAAATAGTAGAAGACAATAGGACAATATAGCGACAAATGAAAGAGAAAAGGAAAGAAAGGAAGGAAGAAAGAGTGGAAAATTAGAAAGAGGGGATAAGATTGAAATCGGTGATAGAGAGTGAAAGACGGAAGGGGGTATCATATGATTGAGTAATAGTGATAAGTGGAGGTCATCTCACAGATTTCGTTTTATTTTCTGATTTATTTATTTATTTATTTAATTATTTGTTCGTTTGTTTGCTTGTTGCTTTTTATTTGGTATTTGTTATTGGCTCCCCCGCCGCCCTTGTTTTCCTTTTATTCATGGGATTGACTGTCCCCTCTTTTCAGGTTCTTTGCAACCAAGTCGGAAGCAATAACCGCATCTGGAATGACATTCAATTTTACTTTGTGGGCAGTCTATTCTCAAGTTTGTGATGCCTGTAAATGACATTTGATGTCGTGCTCTGGTCCCATACAAAGAGGGACAGACGAGTCATCTGGAGATATGGGAAATGGCCTGAAAGCCGTTTTTGAAGGGTGGCCATACGTTAATTCTCGACCCTGCTCCACAAAGTTCTCCTTTCTGTGGTTGGAAAATTTGAACAAAGTGTCATTTTGGAAATGTCCGTGGAATGTCTGTATCACTTTAGAAATGTCTGTGTCTGTCTTATTATTAAAGCATTTGACACCGTGTGTGTCATTTAAGGGCCGATCACATTAATTTTGTCCGATAAATATAATGATAAAGAGATTTTTCTTAAAAAGGTACACCCGAGAGCTGGCCCAATAATATTAACAGACATGCACATGCTCACACCTATATAGTAGGATGTACCTTTAATTGAAATCTCGTTATCGTTATCGTTATCGGACAAAATTATGTGACCAGCCCTATAAAGCTCGGAAATTTACCGTTGTGCATACAGTGGCGTATCTACGGGGAGGAAGGGGGGGGGGGCACGGCACGTCAATTTGATATCGAAAAACATGAAAGAAAAGGAGAAAAAGAGAAAAGAAACGGAAAAGGGAAAAGGAAGAGAAAAGAAGAGAATTGGACCCCTTTTCGCACCCAGGGGCGAATCCAGCCGGCGACAAGAGGGGGCCCAATTCATGAGAAGATATTTAGCGACGACTCGGCCAGCCAGCAAATAAGCGGGGTGGGGGGGGGGTAAGAGCACTTTTTTTTGGAGGGTCAATTTGTGAGGAAATATTTAGCGGCGACTCAGCCAGCCAGCAAATAAGCGGGGTAAATATTTAGCGGCGAATCAGCCAGCCGGTGAATTAGCGAGGGGGTAAGAGGACTATAAAAAAGCATTGGGCGAAAGTTTTTTTAGTTTGGTTAGTTCTTTGTTTAAAAAAGGTAAAATTTACGTAACCATTTTAATTTTTCACCTGTTTTTTTTTTTTTTTTTTGCTAGGGGTGGAGGGCGGGCCCGTCGGGCCCAAATTGTGGATCCGCACCTGTTCACACCACCCCATAACTATAGCGGCCTTGTAAATTCGCATTGAATTTTCCGAGTAAGACCGGTACCCCCATGGGGCCAGTGTCCCCTCAATGGCTGGACTCTAGCTACGCCACTGTGTGTATGTGAGGAGTTCCCTCTCTTCTCTTTTGTTTATTGGTAAAAAAATTCTGAACTCTCTCTAGGAAAGGGCCCGTTTGTCATATAACGTGCAGTTTTCGTCTTTTTAATCTCTAAATGTTCACAGGTTCGGTGGGAATCCTTCTCCTACACCCAGCTCAGTTGTATTCGAATACGTGTGCGGTCATTTCCTCAATCAAACTTCTGTCAGTATTAAAGACATGAGTATGAATCATGCATGAACACTGGCGTACTGATGGGGGGGGGGGGCAGTTGACCCCCAAATAAAATTCAAACGTGGTTTATTTCTAATTCGATACCAGTGATTTACAAATGTTGCTGAAATGGCATGATTTTTCTTGAGCTTCCCGGGGGCTCTGCCCCCTGGAACCCTCCAAGGGCCTATAGGCGGGCCCCTGGTTGCTCATCTGACCGTAATTAAATGCCTACAACCCCTGAGCTTCCGGGGGCTCCGTCCCCTGGACCCCACCAGGGCCCTACAGAGGGCCCCTGGATGCTCATCTGATTGTAATTTAATGCCAAAAGCCCTGAGCTTCTGGGGGTTCCGCCCCCTGGACCCCACTCCAATTAGTGACCTGCCAGTATCACAAATTAGGTATCAAAATATGCTCATCTGACCGTAAATAAATGCCTAAAACCCCTGAGCTTCTTTACGCTCCACTTGCTTCGCTCTACCTGATCGTAAATACTTTAGCCCCCCACTCTGAAATGAACGTCCGCGGGGCCTAGATGTAACATGTAAGAGTGGTGGTGATGCGGATCCCCCAACGTTTTAGCTCATTACGCCACTGTGCATGACAATGTCTAGAGAAATGTGAAACGTCAAAATTTTCAAGTTAGGTATAGCATTTCCCTGTTCTTACTAACCCGAGGGATTATGCAGTGTCTTATCCATCTACTATCATTAAAGTTATGAATCTGACACTCCCTGCAATTCCAAATAGTTGACATAATGCCAATATTATTTTCGTCGATAATTTTGGAGTTGGTAACCCCCAACCGTATTCCTTGATAGTACAACTGTGCGATTTCCAAAATTCAAAATTGTATCATCTACCATTTGAAAATCCTTGATCATCATGTTTAACATTATATAATAATAATAATAATATTCCGCTTTTATATAGCGCCCAATACATCGATCCAACGATGTGCCTAAGCGCTTTACAGATATATTATTCGTACAAGATTATTTTTAATTGGTTACATCTTCTTCCCTCCCTCCTTTTCAGGTACCTTATTTCATTTTCAGAATTATGAACCCTATATCATTTTCGGAATTACGAACCCTATTTCATTTTCGGAATTACGAACCCTATTTCATTTTCGGAATTACGAACCCTATATTTCATTTTCGGATATACGAACCTTCGGAATAACGGATCTTCGGAGTAACGAGCCTTCGGAATTATGAACCCTATTTTATTTTCGGAATTAAGAACCCTATATTTCATTTTCGGATATATGAACCTTCGGAATAACGGATCTTCGGAGTAACGAGCCTTCGGAATTACGAACCCTATATTTCATTTTCGGATATACGAACCTTCGGAATACGGCGGATCTTCGGAGTAACGAGCCTTCGGAATTACGAATCGGCATCGGAATTACGGACGTTCGGAGTTATGAACCTTCGGAAATACGAACCTTCGGAAAAACGACATGTAACCGCTTGTTTAATCTCATGTTGATCATACCATGTAATGTGATGAACCATGCAGAAATGAATGAATAAATAAATAAATAAATAAATACAATGGATATATATGACTCCATGTCACATATATTAAAATGAACTAATAAAGTATCAAAATAATTATGTTAAATCCCTAAGCCATGATCTTACTCGTCTCCTTTATGTGACATCAATTGATAAAATAGGGATTCCTTGATAAAGTGCCCATTTGAAGTTGGAGATGATTTGGAAAGAGAGTTTTAGAAATCCACAATTGTCATGCGGTCATGCCTCGATCCTTGAATTATCTGTTTTCCCCGCAATATGGGGCTCAGGGTGATTAGTCGACGACATTCGTGTTATTTAATTCGAATTCGAAGTTGGCCGAAAAAAAATCGGACGAGTCTAAACTGATATTAACATTTATGACGTCACAAACCTTATGCTAGCCTTTTACCAAGACTCATACCGAAAAAATATCTGTGGACGTACTTTTCTTGTTCATGTCAAGGTCAACAGTATCACTGGAAATTATTATTTTTAATTAAATCAATTCCATTATATGTTCATGAGTAAAAAATGAAATGATTAAAATGTCTTTGATTACCTCTTGGTATAGAATAATTTTGATTGTTTTAAAGTTTAGTTTTGTACGATGTAGTATTTGACGTCACGAAAAAAGCTGAAGGTAACGAGAGATTTCAGGTTGTCTGAAATTTGGTGTTGTGAAGGTTCTGGGCATTTAGTAGTATATATCTCTATGGCATTTATGCACTGTGAGAAATTATAGCTTACTTCAGTCTGGACAATATTGACCGAAGATTGTGTGTATGCCGTTTGTGTACAATTATATGGCTACCCTGTAGAACTGCGTCAATCTCCCTCCCTGCGCCGACAGACAATTTGATAAACTTGGTCAAAACTTTCGTTGTCAGGCCAAGTAAGGACACTTGACGTCTCCTATCGAGCACCTAACATTACAGGAGGAAGAAATGGCATCGCACATGGAAGACGAGCAGAGTTTGAAAGAATGCGAGGCGTATGTTCAGAAGCACAACATCCAGCAATTGCTGAAAGATTCAATCGTGCAACTCTGCATCCATCGCCCTGAGGAACCGGTCAACTTTTTGTGGGAGTACTTTGGAAAACTGAACACGGTAAATGCAGAAAAGAAACATTAAAATATTGATTTTAATTTTTAGTCGGAATGAAAAATTATGATATTGAACTTTGAAGTACTGGAATGAAGAATTGGGATGATGATGATGTTGGCTGAATAATTAATAGGAAATGTCAATCATGACAGATTGATTGATACATGAATGAGTTTATTATTAATAATATTTTAAAACTATTTAAAGAAGCAGTGATCGTGTGAATGACATGTAAGTTGTGACTGTTTGTGTCATTTGTGAGATGGGGACTGGCACAGTCAACAGACCATGGTGACTCGTCTGAAGCAAAAAAATTGATGATGTTGATACGTGCATTGTGCAGTGATTATCTTCTTCTTCAAGATAATCTGCCTTCTTCAATACTGAAGATTCTTGCAGATGCCGTATATACTCGGCCTGATTGGGTGTGCAGGTGGACCACTACACCAGGGTTTCCCCCTACTCTTATATGAATAGTGCAATGGGTTCTTAACGTGCAAGGGTGGTGACTCTCCTGTACACGGGGCCTCCATTTAACGTCCTATCCGAGGGACGGAGTGTTTTCCACTTAACATAGCCTGCGTCTATGGAACAATGGGAGGGGCACACACAACACAGGCTTCAGTAGACCGAACATTTCTGTCTCTTTCGTTCGTTAGCCTCTGATTTGGGTAGGGTCGGCTCCTCTAGAGACAGAAGCCGACCATAGGCGCTCCTTTGCAAACTCGGTGGCACGGATCTGGCCACCAAACTAGCCACCAAACTTTGGACTAAAATGTCACTTTAGCGGATTCATATTCGATGCATTTATTTTTGAAAATTAGGCCTAGGCTAATATAATTTGGTTCCACTTACCAGATTGACTGAATGATGCGTTTAAGGGTTTTTTCCCGATTTTCTTCGTCGAAATTGAACTCGGCTCCGTGTTGGAATTTTTGCAGCGCATGCGCAGTAACAGTTTCAACACGGAGCTCAGTTCAATTTCGTCATAGGTTTTCCTAGGTATAGTAGTCTAGTCCAGTCTTCCATTTGTTTCATAAGTTGTGTGCAACATGACCGGCCAGGAGTGAAGCCTTAAGCCATAAGGCTAGGTGATAATTAACTCCAGGGAGCTCTGACACCTTCGATCCTACATACATGTAGGAAAACGATTCAAACGGTGGTTTGGTCACATTTTTACGAAATCTAAAGAACTAGTAATTAAAATTTTGACTTACAATGTTTTTCGACTCCTCTGGGCAAAAGTAGAGAAAAAACAGCAACAGCAAGAGCAAGCCTTAAGCCTTAGGGCTAGGTGATAATTAACTACAGGGAGCTCTGACACCTTCGATCCCACATAGGAAAATGATTCAAACAGCGGGTTTGGTCACATTTTTTCGAAATCTAAAGAACTAGTAATTAAAATTTTGACTTACAATGTTTTTCGACTCCTCTGGGCATCCGGTCAACCACTTGAAATTATAATTTGAAGTCTTTGATGGGAAAAGGGGTGATTCCTTGTCCTATTCCTACTTTATCCATTTTGTATATCATCGATTAAAATGGTGAAGAGAAAGTACGCATGCACGGTAGCGGCGCAGCAAATATGAATATTCGTGCAATAGAGCGCCATTCGCTTGAAGTTGCTGAATATGAATGAGTATTCACTGCTCTTTTTCTTTGAGTCATGCTAATAATAGGCAAGGCATGTAGAACTTTAGCTTACAGCCAGCGCATGCGCAGAACGTTCATCCGATCTCGGCCTCATTTTCGTAATTTGGCGCCTAGCCTCGCGGACATGGGCCCTTTAGATTGGCTATCGCTGGCTCCCATAGGCTCTATGTTATAAGATATTAGTGCGAGGAGATGGCTTGCGATTTTCCGTTTTTACCGATACCAAAATTATGACATTTCAGTCAAACCCTCTAGTTGTTTCAATTTTTTCAGCATCCTTGAAAAGTTAAGTATTTCACTTAAGTTTAAGTATTACTTAACTTAAGTCTTAAGTTTGAAAAATTCTCATTTTCTTCATATTTAAGGTACAAACTGGAAATTTATTCTGAAATGTTCGTTGGTTTTCTATTTTATGTGTGTGCAATTTCGTGTGTGCGTCAGTTATGTGTGAAGTGCGTCACCTGTTTAAAGCACGACATGTCAAAATCTCTGTGGTGTGACGTAATATTACGTAATGACTTTACCATTGAACTTAAGTCGCGGTAAAGTTAAGTAGGCCCTCTCTCACATAAATTAGAAGCCACTCGAGCGTATCGGCCATTGAGTGGGCGTAAACTCATTGTACACCGCTCAATGCGGTAAGTTCTTCGTGCAAGGTTCGCGCTACGTTGCAATTTTGCATCCCTGACTCACCAAAAACCAAATCTCATGCACAAATTTTGCAAAAGCGGTGAGTAATTAAAAGTTTCAAGCTTGGTTTCCAATAGCTGGGGAAGAATCATTTCAGGTACCCCCTAAAATTCCCCTTTTTACATAGGAAATTGCCTCCTTTTACTTCAGATAAGTGCCCCTTTTTATTTCTAATATTGGTCTGTTCCACGTTCTTGTAATTTCCTCTAACCATCTCTGGTAATTCCCCTTTTTACTTTGACATGTGCTCTTTTTCTTTTCTAATAAGTGTCCTTTTCCCTTTGGATATATATAGTGTGTCCCCTTTTCCTTCTCCATAAAATGTGCTCCTATAATTTAAAGCAATTAAGAGCAACTTTTTCTTGAATTTCACCCAAAGCTGGCTCGCTGTGTTGTTCACTAGCTCGCATTTAAAGTTGATACAATTATGTTTTTTATTAACAATCTTTTCAGTCTTTCATGTTTATATTGTGCTTAAAACACCATCAGGATTTTCTTCTCCTCTTTATAACATGTTTCTTTTGCACTGCGACCTCACAAACCTCAATAAATATTCATACCATAACACCCAACTGCAAAGTAGGCTACAATGTACATGTACATATGGTATACATGTATAATGCTTAAGCAGTATCTTGGACCATGTAAAGTGAAAAACAAACATTGAAATCATTTCATTTTTTCCTGCCGATCATTTACCGATCATTTTCATCGATCGCCTATCGACGTGATAAGGCCGATAAGGCATGATTGGATTAGATCGGTATCGGCTTTCGATCTAATGATGGGTTACAGGGTTAATTTTCGTTTTGAGGTTTCCCTTTTTAGGTGCCCCTTTTTCCCCAAAAGTGCCCTTTTTTGTTGGTGCCCCACTATGAATAACGCCTTTGCCGCCCCTGGCCTGTTTCAACCCCTGTGCTTCCAGGGCTCCGCCCCCTGGACCTCATGCCAATTTACACTCTGCTCTACCTGATCGTAAATACTTTAGCCCCCCACTTTGAGAAAAAAAAACGCAGGCCCTGTATCTCACAGAAATAATGATATTTCATGAGCTACATGTATGCACGCACTCTATCGAGTTCAGCTAGCCATCATTTTGAAATGAGATGTTATCGTGCAGTAGACTGTAGATGGCAGCATGCAGCAGAGAGGAAAAATTTGCGGGCATTAGATCATGTGATATTTTCCTCTCTGCTGCGCCATCTATAGTCTCCTGCAGAATAACTTTTCAACAATGTCTTTAATCAAAATGATTGCTAGCTGAACTTGATATTGAGTAGGTATAAAATATCATTATTTCTTTGAGATATTATGAATATACACTGTACGGTAAATAATATTGCCTGTCAGGTGTGTACATGACTAAATGTACATGTAGGTGTGTACACATGTAATTTGAAAATCATCTTTATGAAGATAACAAACTTTAAAACAGGAATACAGAACAAAGAGATCTACATGTACAGGGTACATGAACATGTAAAACCTAAATTGTATGCAGCAATACATGTGCGCATGCATCTTAAGCTGTCAGTGTCAAGATGGATGAACCTCATGTGTAAAAATTGTGCTCTAGATAACATGCAGGCCTACATCTATACATACTGTATGTAAAATGTTCCTGAGGTTCTGCAAGCTTTTCATTACTTCAAAGACATTGACTCAGCTCTGGATGATACATGTAAATGTGGTCATGTACAGTAGTTCAAATTTGTTCTTTATCAATTTGTTTGTGTTCTTTAAAATCTTGTCCTTATACAGAATAACCACCTGGATTATAATATATATCTTTTATTTTCCAGAATCATCAGAACATGTGTATGATCCATTTACATGTACAATGTGTGCAAAAAGTACTGATATTAAAATTCACCTCATGATTGTAGTATTGTACAGTGCACAACTGCACATACTGTAATACATGTAGACCTACAGTATATAATGCAGGCACACAGAATCCACAATCCTTCCTTGCAGAATTTCATCTGGGCACCACGATGCATTAGGATTTAGGAATACATGAACTGTGATCTTTTCCGTATCACCCCTGCATGTACCGGTAGTTGGCAATGGTCTTATCATGCATAGAATCATTGTGATGAATTATGAATGCATGGTAAACAGTGATTACCAATAAACAAGCCTTACTATATACATGTCCATGTATATGTGTGTAGATTGTCTTTATAAAGAGTGATATCAATCGCAATTATGTACATAAGAGATACATGTAGGAGACTGCAATTTGCGATTGATTGGAGGACTTGCGATTGATTTGGATCAGTCACTGGGCCCTGGTGTACTATAATAATAGTCACATACATTCGTATGTACCGTAGTGCTTAATACTAAATTTCTAAGTGCTTTACATTGTGATTTTATTATTACTTGGTCATTGGATTCAATTTAATTCAAATCATGTGACAGTGCACACGCTCCACTCCCTGGGGAGTATTCTGACCAGGCGACATTTTACAGGCGCCTAAATTTACATGCCTATCCACCCACATTAACATTCACATCCTACCAGGTACCCATATTAACACCTGGGTGGAGAGTGGCAAATGTAGATTAGTGTCTTGCTAAAGGACATTAGTGCTGCGGCGGGACTGGAACCACAAACCATGTGATCCACAGTCCATTGATGTATACAATAGACCACAATCCTCTACTGGTGTATGACTGAGAAAATGTCATTGAAACTCAAAAGCAATATGTACATTATTACATTCAGCAAAAAAAGAAAGTGGACACTCTTTAATGTTCAAAATTTTCATATAAATCATCAGTAGAATATAATAAGATGTAAATCAAAGAAAAGGGAAATTAATACTCTACCAACATAGATTAAGATAAAGCCAGGGTGATTTATGATTGCAGGGTCCTCAGGGAGAGCAGTATTATTACTGATGAGGCTGCCCTGGGTAAACAAGACATATTATTATTATTATTATTATTATGAGATCAAGTTTTTAACTTTCATGCCTGGATGGATATATTTATTTAACCATTATAATAACATGTAGAAGGTCTGATTAATAAAATACACCTTTTCACGGTTACAAAAGTGCGCATGCGCAGACATGGGCGCCATCTTAATTTAAGAATAAATTTAAGAATAAACAAAGATGTTAACCCCACTGACCTCTAGAGGTCAGTGGTTTAGGCGTAATTAAGATAGCGCCCATGCAAATATGATGAGCGCACAGCGCAGGCATCTGAAAACATTGAAGACATCACTGCCTGCGCTGTGCCACATCATATTTGCACGTAAACCCCTGACCTCTAAAATGGCGCCCTTAACCGTGAAAAGGTGTATTGCAAAAAATGGAGCAAGTAGCCATTTAAATGTTGATGAACATACTGTACATGTACATGCATCTGTATGATATTCTTGTCCAACTATGAAAACAAAGAATGAGTAACAATGAGGATGATTGAGCTCTGTTTCGCATGATTGTTTTGTTTTCATTGTTTTAATTTGACTACAAGATGGAAATGCTCAGCAACATTGAATGGCCAGATACATGTACCCCACTTTTGCAAAAAGATTTCAGAGACTCATTTATTGTTAAATGGCTATGCTGACTTATGCTTGAATGGTATGATTCCAATTGTACGTGTACTGTACAGTATATCATCTTAGAGAGGATTAATTTACATTATTTTGATATACATATGAAACAGAAGTTTATATCAAATATTTATTTTTGTACTTTGTACATGTAGTTCAAGAGAAAACTTTTTGGATTTGAGAAATATTTGATGTTATCATGACAACTTTAGTGTTCTACAGTATTATTTTTATTTACCAAAAAAAAAAGAAGTGTCTGATTATTGCAAACACCTTTTTAAGGCTTTCTAAAGCTAAATTACCCATAATTTTTTTTTTCTAGAGAAAAAATGCTCACAATAAGTAGCCCAATCATTTGAAAATAATTATCGGCTATGGTTAAGAATACTAGATATCTGCATATTCTTTCAGTGTAGACCTTCAGAAGGGAAAGTCTACTGCAAATCAAGTTGGCCTTAAAAAAAAAATTGGAAAATGAGAGAATCAGGTTAGTGAAAATACATACACCTGTATGTAGAAAGAATATATAGATCTACATGTACATGTATAAAGATTGTATATATTTTCAATTTTATTAAGAAGATATTTTTCATGGAGCTTACAAGTACCGTAGGCCTACATGTACACCTGTAAGTCCTTGTGGGTTGTTGTCATCTGAATAATTGTGAAGAAAACTCTTGTCTATTTTTGTTTATCATCGTATCTTGTTTGAGACAAAACTGTACACCAAGCACATTTTGTTGAAAAACTTCATGTGTTTTGGCCAAGAACAGAAACAGGCATTAGACATTCATATTCACGTCTAGTTCATCTACAATGTACAATATTACTGTACATGTAGAGTACTCTCAATAGAGCTAAGTAGGCATGCAGCATTGTGCTTTCCTTAGTCACAAGAGGGCACCAGACAAGAAATACCCACATCAAGCTCTAAAGGACAGGGCTGGAGGGGGAACGGAAGCTGCAATATGCCAGGTTGTAGGCAGATCCAGATTTAATTGAAAATTTCGGCATGAGCTAATTTGTCTGCCGATATCGCTTGCAGCACTGCATGCGATACACGCATGTTCACTGTGTGTGTTTGTTATTAGGCGTCTCAGGTCAAGTGTACATGTATCTTCATTTACTTGCAGCAGTAAACAATGCTGGATTTTAATGACCAAATCTCTTGGTACCTTGTATCACATGTACAGGTATAATTACAGGTAATTATTTGCAGGGGGAGAGAGAACATGAATGGAGAATTGAAAGCCCCAAGAACTCTGAAAAACAGCAAAAGAGCTCTGGTGGCGGCGGCGGCGGCATCAACATCAAAAACTTAACCTCAGGTTAAAGTTTTTGAATTTTTAATACAATTTTGAAAGTATGAGTTCTTATTCAAAGAAAACTTGGACTAAAGGTTTTATATCAAGTATCCCCAATCTTGTGAGTAGAATTTCAGGTCACAAAGTCAAGGTCAGAGGTCATTTCAGGTCAACAAACTTAGACTATGTTGTATTGTTGTGGCATCATCATCAAAAACTTAAACTGAGGTTAAGTCTTTGAACTTTTAGTATAATTTTGGGCCTAATTTTGGGCCTCATTTTGGGCCTCATTTTGGGCCTCATTGGGCCTCATTTTTAAGCTGTTGTCATATTTAGAATATATGAAGGCATTTGAAGAGCCATGCTTTTCAGGGAACATTTTTTCCTCTGATGCTCTTCCACACTTGCATAATAACAATGATAACGCTCACAAAGTATTTTTCTCCTCTCCCCAGAACTCAACCTGTGTATGTGTGATTTGGTTTTTACAGACGTGTATCAATCAGATATGATTATTTACGTCTGGGGACCGACCTTTAACGTCACCATCCGAAAGAACTCAACCTTCTCTTTATTAAGAGCTTTATACATGTACATGACCAGAAAAATTCTTTTAAATCTTTAATTGTGGTTGTTATTGGTATCATTATTATAGTTAGTAGGAGCAGTAATTTCATCATTGTCACATTTTGTTGTTGTGTTGTTGTTATTATTATATTATTATCATTGTTATCATTATATCAAAGTACATTTTAGTGAGAGCTAGAAATGTGTCTTAAATGCTCAAATAGTAACAGTTTACAACCTTTTTGGCTGTCGGCAGATGATATCTTAAAATGAAAGCAGGTGCGTTGAAATTGCGTGTATAAATACATTTTCTTTTATCCATAAACTGAGATGGTTTCCCTCTCAAGAAAAGTATATACATTTAGAGGCGTGAAATCACACAGCGTTGTATCCTAATACAAGATCTAGGCGGGAATAAGTAAGAGAAGATGTGTCGCTCATTAGCTATGCCGTCACAATCACCTGTCATAATGAAGCATCGATTGTGCCGCAGCCAATAGAAGCACATCGAGATATGAGCCTACTTTAGATAGATCGTTAGATCATTATAGATGAGAGAGAGAGAGAGGGGAAAAAATAGGGCAGGAGAGTAGAAGAGAGAGGGATACGGAAGAAGAGAGATGGAGAAATAGATGAGAGCAAGAGAAAATGAAGGCAGGAGAGCAGAGAAGAAAAAAGAGAAAGGGATGGAAGAATGCAGCTGAAAAAGTGTGAGAGAGAGAAAGAGAGAGAAAGAAATGGTTCAAAGACAAATGTAACTGAGAAAGGATGTGAGAAATGTGAGTGTTTAATTTATCAATTTACTCCAGTTCATCAGCATATTTGCATTATGTATTTATTTGAGCTTCCCAGATGGATGTTAACGGTGTCTGTCCCTGTGCCAGCACCACTGTGCATGCATGCTGGCATCATAACACACAATCAAGAATACACAGGACACACACTCACCATCACGCACACAGAAAACACACTCATGTACACAACCAACTGCAAACACGCATTGGGCATTTATCATTTGCACGCTCCCATATCTATCACACAACCGTGGCGTCTTCTTCAGTGTTGTCCGCTGGCGGCGAAAGAGGAATAAGAAAACCTGCAGCGTCCCTCGCCGGAGAGCAGGCCTCGCATGCATAATGCCAACATCACCCCACCGTACCCTGCCACTTTACTCTAAACTCCTCAGCTGTACCCTTGCGTAGCGAGCAGTGAACACCTCTCGTCGTCGCCTGCTATCCCACTCTGCACTGTCCGACTCAGAACTCAAATCGTGTGCAACCACCATGCAGAACCTAATCTGAGTGTCTTTGATCTCGTCGCATAAGATTTCTTTCTTCTGATCTTTTGCATTCCATTTTTTCCTTCCAGCTGTACTTCATTTTCTTCACTGGTTTACTGTTATTTTTCATTCCAACCTGTTTCCCAGCAATGATGGTGCTCATCCGACCCTCTGGGATTTTAATATGTGGATAATCCATGAATCATGAACCTGTACTTGGAGGAGAAATATGCTTTCAAATCAGCGTTGATTGCTGGGATTTGAGCACGGCCAATCTGTGAGTCTACTGTGCTCCAAGTGAGCGCTCTAACACTGGCCAGAGCCCCTAATTTAAGCCAGAGTGCTTTCCTGAACACTCTGCCAAACGCAAAATAAATTCATTCCAAGGACCAACTTTCCTGCTGTTTATTTTGTTGTTGTAATAGTACATTATTAAAGATGAGCTTCATAAAGTCAGCCATAAATCGCAGGAGAAAAACTTCCAATGGCGGCACTCCTGCCGAAACAGTAAGTTTTGAATTAAACCAACAGGTGGATTTGAGAAGTTTGTGTTGTTGAGGAGGAGACACAAAATATTTACCGTAAAATTTTCTCTTTGGTTATTTCGAAACTTCAAGTGTTTGAAATGTTCAATGAGAGTTCAAGAAGTTACGCTTGCTACCTGCTTACAGTATGTTGTTCAATATGTAGAGTCAGAATTACTTGTAGCTGTGTTCATGTACTTGTATACTGGTCAGATGTACATATACATCTGTACATGTACAACTTTACATGAACAATATATTGTGTACCAGTAGTACATTAGATGGTACAAATTATTATTTTTAGTTTTGCTCATCTTAACAGCTGGATGTTTACTACATGTACCTATGGATACGCCATTTTCATTTTCTTAAGGCTCTGACTTTTAAATTTATGCATTGCCTGCTCTGTCTAAGAATATTGTGTAAATGTAAGATTTATTGAATTTATTTATTGTATTGTGTATAATTAAAATCTATTGTATTTGAATCTCTTCTAGAATGTACAGTAAAACCTGTCTATAAAGGTCACCAAAGGAAGGTTGGAAATACTACTGTAGACAGGTGAATGGATTCATTCACAGAATGTACATGTAGATTCAGTTCCTCCTAGATAGAACTTGTACATTTAGGTGATCCGCATCAATAGGTGACCTTTGTATAGGGTTGGACACTATAACAGGTTTGACTGTAAACTGTTAGATAATTGGGAATGTATCTTTTTAAAAAGGTAACAAATGTTCGAGTTTGAATGTGTACATTCCTGCCAAATGTATTGTGATATGTACATGTACATGTATACTACATGTTGTACATTCTAGTTCAGATTGCTCACTAATTGGTGATCACCATAATTGTTTTAGGATAATAGGTCTACTCTTAATTGCAACGATTTGAGGAAACTAGCTTTGAGGAAACTAGCTTTGAGGAAACTAGCTTTGAATAGCCCTACATGATGTAGTCTATCGTGTCAGTTTGAGTCTATCATGGGTATAATGGAGGGAGGGGGTATATTTAAGTGGATTTTGATGTAACGTTGGTCCATTGTAATAGGTAATGTCATCATTCAACATGGTTAGCACTTAGCAGCATACTCTGAAACATTGACCTTATGTACTTTAGCAAGTGCATGGCTAGTACTACTGTACTACATGCACAGTAAGGCCTATATGTATCTCTTAAAGTGCGGGTTCAAAGAAAATCACAAATATGGCAAATAACATATTACTAGAAACTGGTAAGCTAATAGATGGCCATCGTACAAGTTGTAGGTCAACTACAAATCGGATGATTTATAAAAATACAAATAAAACCACCTCCATAGCATCTGGGATATGCGAGAGATTCGCCAGAAAAATAACGATGTTTTAATGCCGTCACAATATGAACCAATCCTGCCCAAGCAGACGACATCCCATAAAGAATGAACATAATTGCAATGCTATTATTTCTCAAATTATAATGAGTTTAGTGTATATAAATGTGATGGAATTTTACACCATTCAAAAGGGATATGACACTGATTCTGATAACTAAATTCTTTTGTTTGTAAATACACAGGATAGGGCTAATGAACAATCAAAGAAACCACACTTTCAAATTTAAAACCCCCTGGAATGAAAGCATGCATGGACGCATTTGTTCCCTCTTGAAACGCCGAACATACCGCGGTGTATGCAGCTGAAAATACAATGGCGTCTTATTTTGTTTACAAGCGACGGATTCCTTTATTTTTTTATCGCTGCATTTTTCATCAAAATAATACCATGCGCGGGGTTTAGAGTGAGGCAATAGATTAAACATTTAGTCTGACGGTAGTGAAGTAAGAGAAATAACTGAAGAGAAGACGACGAAACAGGCACTGAAAATGTGTGAGATGTCATGGGACATCGTCTGCTTGTGCAAATCATGTTCAACATGTGACGTCACACATCTCAGCAGCGATCGGAGAGCATTTCAGGTGCTATGTCGGGGCTGTATTTAAGAGTTTTGTAATTCATAATAATCATTGCTTCGAATGTTTCCGAGCATGGAATTTTGATAACCTTGTCAAATCAAAGTGTTACCTTTGCAATAATGACAATGAAGTTAGTTTTTAAAAGCAATGAACCTGATCTTTAAAGTTTTAAACTGTCATGTTGAAACCGATGTCAGTTAATTAGCAAATAGCAGTCATCTAAAAACATTGTACCTGTACATTATGGAACCTTCATGTAAGGAGAGGTGGCCATTTTATAGTTCTATTGCTGTCATGGTTTTTTTTTTTTTTTAGATAGGAAATTCAAGGGTGGTAAAGATCAAAACAACTGGTGGGAATGTTCTCTGTAGAAAGTAATAAATATTCATGTACTGTAACCTTCTCTGACATGTACATGTAGAAGGGTTCAACGGTCAAAAGGTGTTCTTTAGAAAATTACCCTCTTCAATTTCCATGACTCTCTTGTAGGAGGAAGACAATCTCAAAGTTGTACTGGTTGGATTGAATTCTGTAGTAGAGATACATGTACATGTACAGTACATGTAAATCAACCATGAAATAGTACATTAAAGTGACTCGGTAACATTGCCTCAGATTCTGAAACAAAACCCTGGATTTAGCTCATGCTGCAATCATACTTATAAACCTTTAGGTCAGTCAGGAATCCAATGACGTTTACAAGCTGATCGCCCGTCTGATTATCAAGATATTTATGATTGGAATTCGAAATTACAAAAACCGTTTTCTCAACGGTGTTTATAACACTACAGTCTATTGGGGAAAATGAGTATGGTATTAACTGGTCACTCAAAGATTGTTACTTTTTTGAGGCACTTCATGATAATTTTGAAGCACAATTTTTTTTAGGGCTTCAATATTACACCATATCACAGACGCTGATAACACGTACTGTAGGGCCGTGCATCTCAGATTTGGCATTGTTAAACAATGCCTTTAACATGTCAATTGATTTGTGTACATTCCTGTACACATGTGCTTCATAACCATTTGTCGAATTTTAAATTAACTCTGAGGAAGAAAAAAAACTAAAGCATTATTAAAATTAACACCCATAAGCACCAAGCAGTGACTGCATTTTGTTTTTAAATAGCAGATTTGATCATTTGCAGGATGCCACCTTTATTGTATTGGATCCAGCAATCCAGACTCCAAAAATCAGTGAAAGATTGTGAAACTTTAGATGACTTTAATAAGAGGAACCTGAAAAAATGTCCCAATAACAAGTGTTTTCTCCTGAATGTTTTTTATTTGAAGTGTTATTGTATTAAAGCATCTTTAGAGTATAGTATTTTTGTCAATATTTTTGTAATATGTTTCTTCTAAGCACCTTGAGCACCATCTGTTTGAAATGTGAAATGACCATTTTTCAAGCGCTACTACTATCAGCCCCTTTAAATGTTGAATGAATGCTTTAGTTCTTAAAATTTCTTCTCTCCTGGAAGTCTGCTACTTCAAAAGAAATGTGTATTCTATTTGCAGTATGAAAGTTGATTCTGTTTATGTTGTAATTGTCATCTCCAGTTTCTTCAAATTGTAATCTGATACAGACTCTCTTACAGAGGGAGTAATAGAATAGAATTTTGACATTTTAGCTGACATGCATGGCTCAGTATTGATGAATTACCTTTGGAAGGATGCCGTAGATGTACTAAACTAATGCATTTTCCTGGGTATGTTGACATTTTAACTGGCCCACATCCTCTGCCCTTTCGCTCTCAAAGTGACCGTGCAAGGATAAGCCCCGTCTGTCCCGGGATTGCCAATTCAAGTCGCTTATTGGTGAATCTGAGATGCAAATTTGACCCAAATTTTGCAGGTCTCGATGCTGCTCTTAATGATCATGCCGCTGTTTCTGTTCTACTCCATTAGTGTCGTAGAATAAAACCTATGATATTGGGGATGTGATAGAAATGCGTTTACCCATCTAGGGAGGGAAATGTGGGCTTGTATTCTCAATTAAGAGGAGATGATGGCGTTGCAGTGCATCACATTTACTCCTAATGAAATTGAAAGGTGATCTTGGGGATGCATAATATGGGTTTCGGGTATGGTGGATGGCATCTGGGATGTAGATTTATCTGAGTTTGGCTTTAAATCTCGGCTTTCCCGGGAACCCAGGCATTCTTAGAAAAGTACAGTATGCGCATCCACGCATGGATTCGCCATTTGGTTAACCATGGGATCGTTTTCATGACGGGAATATGAGGCATTGGCTGGCCTAGCTGTCGGTCAGTCTGACCATCAATAACCTTAGGATTGGGACAGATTGATGATGATGATGGCGCCAAGAATACTGGGTTTCTCAAAAACAACCCAAAGTTTGATGTGGGTGCTGTTAGAGGTATGGAGAGTGCTTTGGTGTGTGCCGTACTTGAGAGTACCTCTGAAAAGTGCCCGTTCCAAATACATAGAAGGGTACATGCACATTGAATGTATATAGAGGGTCGAATTTCATGAGCAAATCAAGTTAAAGATTGTAATAATACTCACATACAATGTATTCATCACATCCCCCCCCCCCAAAAAAAAAATGAAAATTCTTGTACAGGATACATAGCATCTATCTACTTGAGAACCAATTATTCAATTATTTTACTTATTTAACCTTTGCTAATACAATATAATTTAAACAAAGCCTTTTCTCAGATCAAGAGGTGTCTTAGAAACTGTCTAATTTTGAGCAGAATTAAAAGGCATTTTTAATGGCAAGTTTAATGAACAAGTATTTTGTGATGAAGCAAAAATTGGCTGATTAAAACATGACAAACACATTCTATTGATATTCATAGTGTCTCACTAACTTGCTATCTACTGTAGATAACAGCGTGTGAGGTAGCTTGTAGTCTGGGACCCATTTCACAAAGCATTTTTTCAATGTCAAATGACAAAAATCAGTGACAAATCTGCTGATAACCAATCAGAAGCAAGGATTTCAGTAGCTTATACAGTCAAACCTGTCTATAGCGACCGCCCAAGGGAAACACAAAAAGTGGTCTTTGTAGACAGGTGGTCTTTGTAGACAGGTCCCTTTAGTACATGTTTCAATGAAAAACCATTTTCAAGGGAAACAAAAAGTGTGGTCTTTGTAGACAGGTGGTCTTTGTAGACAGGTGGTCACTAAAGCAGGTTTGACTGTATAACAAAAACTGTCATTTGTCACTGATGACAAGTTTGGTGAAATTGGGCCCTGAAGTCTGTGAAATGTCATCCTCCCTTTTCGGATTTTGGTGCAGGATCTGAGTTGAATGCATTTCTGATAAACGTGTACATGTAGATAACATGAGGAATATATATATACACATATATGAATGAATAATGTAGCATAGTCATATTCATAAGAGGGCCAATGTCATTTAACTGAAAGAGTAAATGTTTTTGTTCTAGAACGACCCTCGAGATACCCCCTAGACAATTATTCCTCTGTCAATTCCTATCCTTTACCCAACTACATGTAGTTCTATCAATAGTGACCATAATGATAATGACCTCATGCTTTTGTGGTCCCATCTTGTGCAATTCTATATTAGTGTTCAAATTGTTTATGTGATTTAAAAGAAGTTTTTTCCAAAGCATTTACATGTAGCCGGATAATGTACATGTAACTAATTTATTGCATTACTATCAATCCAAGATGATTTTTCAGATCTGTTTCTCTCTCTCTCTCTACGTACATTGTACATAGACATAGTTTCATTGGTATTACCTTCAACAAAAAGAAGCATGCCTTAGTCACCTACACAGTGTAATTTTCTCTTTGAAATAATGCCTACACCCTTGTTGATGCACAGTGATGCCTGGCTGATATTTGAGTACTTCTGTTATTTTGTATTCTTGACCTTGTTCCTCATCTCTTTTTTCTACTAATCATTCCTGTTTCCTTTGAATTTGTGCAATTAAGGATCTCACCATTTTCTCACTAAAACACATGAGAGTCAATATAATAGTACTCTGAGAAAAATCAATTAGGTTTACTGCCATACCACCTTCACATTCAAGGAAGGTCTCTTAACCTGTGATTTTATTCCATGATGTCACAATGGATGATACATTCTTTCTCTGTGCTGTGCTTCAGGGTACGTGTCAGTCTCTTATTAACAAGTTTAAATAGCAATCGCTTAGCAACCGCTTTTTGAAGTAGAAATGTTTCTGTTGTTTTGCCCCAATATATAAGTAGAATAAACAGCTAAACAGGTAAAAGAATTAGGAATCTTTTTTTCAGTATATTTGTGTCTTTTGATGATGATGATGATGATAATCGTGATAGTTACATGTGCTATAGACATGCTCCATTATTACCGAACACACACAATTTGCAGTTTACTTGCACGCAAGTTGCATTGTTTTTTTTTCTTCTCACTTTATCAGAATGACATCTTTGCATACAGCCATTTTGAGGGATTACAGGGACACAGACACTTTTTTTGGTCAGTAATCAATGCAAATGCAGATTACGATACAATAACTGCTTGCAAATGCAGTACCAGCACATTTTTGCTTCTTACATGTATATTGATGACCCGACAGTAATTCGCTAAATTTGTGAAAATGAAACCCTCTGAGGTCGCAGAAGGAACAGTTGATACATAGATGACAGTATATGCAACTATGAAATGAAATTTAGAATTTCTTGTATCAAGTTAGTCGGAGGGCATTTATTAAGGTTGCACATTTACGGATCAAACCATTTAATTGCGAATACAACTTACAAGTGCAACCTCTGTGAGAAGTTTGCCCAAGACTTGTAAACATACATGTACATGTAGGTATCTATAAACTGGTTACTGGCCTTCTGTCCGTGAATCCGGTGCATGCCCTGCATGTCTGGGTCAAGTTGGATGAATGAATGGTGTGCATTGTTCATATGGGTGATGGCTTGAATCTACAACGGACATTTGTGTGGGTTTGCAGGTTCATGTTCATCAGTACACGTAATTGGGGTGCCTTGTATCGACATGGTGTTTTTCTTCTGCAACTGAAATCATTTTGGACATGTAGTATGTAATATACTGTGTAATATATTTATCTTTCTTTGTATAGTATACATGTACATGTACACTGTATGTACGCTGTAGCCCTGCAGTTTTTTCTTTAAAACAAGTAACCTGGACTTACTTTGTATTTCCATTTTCTTTGTCGCATAATAAAGGTAATTCAAAATTTCCATTCAACAGGCCATTTTCAACTGGCTCTTTTTCCATAATTTGCATTCTATGCATGCTTATTGGATAATTAAAAAATAATAATCTCCACAACCTCAACAGCTTGTTACAGATTTGCCCAATCTAGCAACAACTGAAATGTATAAGATAGCCGGTACACTAAAGTAAAGCAGTAATGGGGTGGATATTTTAGTTGGTAGAGCTCTACATGTACAAGTACATGTACATGTACATGTATGTTCATTTATGCACTTAGGGAGGAAAAAAATCAATAGATTTGACAGAGTGCAATCATTCCAATTGAATGACTACAGTTTAATTTGCCTGTTGAGGAGACTGGAGGGTAACATTAGCTTCCCTCTAGACCTTAACAGACAGTAAACATGTGTAGAATATGTGACTTTTCTACACTGGACTACATTTACATGTATCTTCCATGCATGTTTTAGTCAAATGTCACAATAGAACAGGTTAAAGATTTAAAATTGTGTTCTGGTAAATATAGAAAATAAATTCTCACAGAATCCAAAAAAACTTACACTGAATGTTCAAGATTACAAATAAATGACATGTGCCAAACAATTTTGGTAGAAAATGTATAGGGGCTGAGTAACGAGTATAGAAAGATACTAAGGAAATCCGGGTAAGTAGGCCCGACACCATGTGCTTAACACAGGTCGCTATGTGCAAATTGGAGTTGTGCTTTTTATCGAAGATAAGGCCCCGTAAGTGTTTGTGCATTTATTTTTATTTCACTGGTTCAAACAACCAATCTACTGCAAGATAAAAAATCCAGAATTTAAATGATAGCAATTTTCTCTCAAAATACAATTCCCATACCAGAGCTCAAAATTAGCTTCAACTGGGTAATTATAGCGGATACCAGAAAATCTATTTCACCTGTTGAACAATGAAAAAATAGCCTCATCGTTTTGTGCTGCATGCCCATCTAAGCCAGGAGGATTTTAATTGGGCCAAGCAAGTGGGGCTAGTGGATTTAGAACCCCTCCAGGGTATGCTTTAATTAATCCTGAAGGAGATTGAGATTCAATCCATCAAATCCTTTTGATAAGACCTCATTAGATTGCCATGGTAACAGAGCTGTTTTGTAGGGCTGTCACTTTCACCTGGGTTTGTGTATGCACATACTTCATGCATATAGCACATGTCGGTTTCAGTGTGTACATGTATGCACATTTAGATAGCAGAGTGCTCTATTTGCATTATGGTTTCACAAAGAGTGGAATTGATCGGTGATTAGCGGCAAGTTTGCCCAGTGGCGACCGTGCCGCGGGAAGAAGGAAATAAAAATATGCCGGGAGTTTACACGGCAAATACCGGACACCTGCCTCCCATTTGCATTCCTGACAGAGATGGCATACGGCGGGTTGTTTTCCCCCTTGTTATGAACAGCTCATTGGGTTTGTCATGAGCCCTCTGTCCATGCCATCGCTTGTAGAAGCAGCCGTCATCGCAG
The DNA here is from genome assembly GCA_037976565.1 of Mesocentrotus franciscanus. Lineage (NCBI taxonomy): Eukaryota > Metazoa > Echinodermata > Echinoidea > Camarodonta > Strongylocentrotidae > Mesocentrotus > Mesocentrotus franciscanus. The sequence goes on from CP137673.1 coordinate 6,442,691, forward strand.
CTACCCACTTGCTCACTGTAGGGTGTCAAATGTGGGTCTGCGATGCAATCGATGGCATACAGAATGTACATGTGCTGTGCAGGGTCTGCGTGTACTGTAGTGAGGAAGGGCTCCAAGTTTGGCACATGAATGATGCCATATTGCAGCGGTATTGATTGTTCTATGCTAATGCTGTATTGCAGTGAAATCGATCGATCAAGAGGTTGAAAGGTTTCCCGACCAAGTACTAGTACTCGTGATGTAATTGCATTTTCAAGATAAAAATGCCTAGAAGCTTTTCCAATTGATTTTCATGAAATGGATCTAAGTCTATCAGTACCGGTACATGTTGTAGTTATCAAAGCAATATTTTCAAATGACTTTTTGATATTCCTGAAAATCACAATCAATGAAAATGGCTGAACACAGAATATGGGTACATGGGACTACACAATGTACACGCATTTGGCTTCACACCTGTGGCATCAGAATTTTGCTCCAAAGTTTAATAGAAAATTGCAGGTAGTTTAGTTTCAAGAACATTCCTTTCTATGTGAAATTTACATACTTTCAGAAATAAATCGAAAAACAAACCTTGGTCACAAATTTTCTCCACCTTAACCGTTTAAACTCAATCATTTCTGTTCTGAAAGCTAGGTTTATATTGTTTACATGGCAATCTTTGGTAGATATGAACATGTGTAAGAATGCACACATCATACAAGGTATTTCCTTGATCTGTAAATGTTTCCTCAATTCATTTTTAACATCGGAATCCACATTTTGTAACCATGCATGTATCTTAACAGATTATATTTAGACAGGAAGATTCACTTTTCATGGTATGCTATTCAATACGTGCCTTCACGGTTGTTTCATCGCAAAGCATGCCGGGACAGATTCTAGTACGCAGTAGATTTTCAGCTTCGCCGCGATCAGCTGTTCCATTGCCAACAACGGGATTGTTATCCTGTCAAATCAACATGACTTCATAATCTTGTACAGGATCCGTCATTCTGCAGTGATTTTTTTCATTCCAGTATCATTTGTACGGTAATAAACCAAAGTCTGTGATTATGTATTATTTATGACGATCCTTCAACCTAAAACACGAATGTTAAGCAGTTTAATAAGGCAAACCATCGACGCAAACGGCACACACACACATTTGAACATATGGGACTATAAATTCATACAGCGGAACCCACTCTCATTAGCCCACTTTACTGTATTATCAGCTTTATTTTTTGAAGGATCGTCATAAAAATACATAATCACAAACTTTGGTTTCTAACCGTACAAGTTATACTGGAATGAATGAAATTCACTGCAGAATAACGGATCCTGTTCAAGATTATGATGTTGATTCGACAGGATAAAAATCCCGTTGTTGGCAATGGAACAGCTGATCGCGACGAAGGTGAGAATCTACTGCCGGACTAGAAATCTGTCCCGGCATGCTTTGCGATGAAACAACCGTGAAGGCACGTATTGTCATTTGGAAAAAAGAAAGTCATGAAAACAGAAGTTACTGTACATGTACATACTCTTTTACATGATGAAACATATGCTATGGTTTTAAATAGTTGAGGCATTGTGTCCGATGAATATAGAAACAGAGAGAGAGGGGGAGGAAGGGAGGGAGAGAGAGAGAGAGAGAGAGAGATGAGGGAAGACAGAGGGAATGGGAGAGAGATTGGGAGAGATAGAAAAAGAGGTAGAAACAAGAGATGAATATCATGAAAGAAAAATGTGAGGGGTTGAAGAAAGAGAGAACTTAATGTAGACAGAAGTGAGAAATATTTACACGTGGGGCATAGAGAAAGAGAAACGATGAAGCAAGCTAAGGTGGAAAAAAAAGTATGAAAATTGAGATGGAGAACGATAAGGAGAGTTTAGGAACAATTACTCTTGTAACATGCATACACATCTACATGTAGAAATTTCACTCCTGTGTTCTGGCTCATTATAAACGGGAATATTTTATTCGCTTCAAAGGCGAAAAAGAATGAAGCAAAATCAGATAAGGGTTCACATGGACATATTCATCTCCAGTAATGGTATTATATGCCTCTCCAAAAAGGGACTGTTAAAAACCGCAAGAACCTGTTTACAGAAACAACAAGGTGGATCCTGATCAAACGGCTTCATCCTTTCATCTTTTCATTTGCTCTATGCCTGAGGGGGAGAAAGTGTGAGTGTGTTGTAGCTTGGTGTCGTGAGCTGGATGGGCATGTACTATAGCTGGCTACCTTTGAATGATCACTATCGAAAATAGACGGAGGCGCCTGGGGCACTTCGCCCTGCTTCTGTCATGTTGCGTGCAAGTTTACATGTGCAGTCGGTCAGACATTTCAGGTACCTGCTCGCGTAGCCATTCACCTATGCATTGTATGTTCGTTTTCTGTTAAGTTCAATTACCTTGCAGGTTGCTGCAATGTTGTTTTTTCCTCTCACTCCACTTGCCTTATAGGGCACATGTATAGATCATTATTGTTCTGCCCGGGGCCCCAAACTGAAGGTACACTTGCCCAGTGTTTTATACCAGAAACTTGGGAGTCTTGAATGCATTGCTTGCAATGGAATTGTTACTTGTGTCTTTTTAAGTAGGCATGGTCAAAGATGTTAAACATCATGTTTGCTCCGTTCCCAAATGAAATGATGTTTAAAGAGAATTGTATTGCTGAATCATCGTCATCAAAATCTACCTACATGTAGATCTGTAGTATACACGTTAGGTTTCAAGTAGTCGAACAACATGCTCAGACATTCATGCATATACATGTATGTTCACAATAGGCCACTTTCATAATGTAATCAAATTTAATGCACAAATCTTTGTTAAGTGCTATGTTACTAATTATTTCATGCACCAGTTACAAATATGGTAATTGCATTTCAAATGTCAGAATGGGAATTGCACACATCCCGTATTGTTAGGTAGGACAAGCCATAAATGCAATAGACCATTTTCGTCATTGTAATCAAATCTAATGCACAAATCTTTGTTATTAACCTCGATACAAAATATTTCATTCAACTGTTATGAATAATTGTATTTCATTTTTAATAGTCAGAATGCGAATTGCATACATTAATTGATGCACGGTAGATCAAACAACAAAAATGTATAAAGCAACATGCTCTCATGTAAACAAAATGCATTTACAAAGCTCAGTAATAATGCAATGTACATGTGCAGACCTGTTCATTACAATGAGACTCATTAGTATTGCATTAGGTCATTTTAAAATCAATCGGTACACTCAACGACCTGATTCGATCATACATCCTTGGTGTAATGGAACGGAAAGCAGTATTAAAGACCCGACCTCCGCTCCAGCGCGAGCCATTATTCCCGATTTATCGTTGGCATGGCACGAAGCCTCTTCCCGATGTGCTGAATGGCCTTGATTTTCAGTTCATCATCGGTTGGAATGGAAGCGCAATCTGAGGCTGATTACATTAGGGCAGCACTAATATTATCCAGCAGTCGCTTTAATGTGAATGCTACATGTAGGTGAGCCACTCACTGGTGGCAATGGTGCTTGTACAGTGTACACTGTAGGTGCTTTTTCATGGTCCTAAAGTACTGCAACGAAATGCAGAAATGTGTTTTTTTATTTGTTTTTATTTAAAAAGTAATTTTGTTGAAGCTCAGAATGTAATGCAATGAATTGCAAAAAATGTGTTTTATATTTTTTTAAAGTGAATTTGTAGAAGTGTTTGCTGTTGATACAGGTCTGTAGGCATAGATGGAGATGTATTTTTTTTCCTCTTCTCTCTTCGACTCATTTCATAGTCATAGTTACCCCCACTTCTCCCTCACCCTACCCCTACCCTTAGTGCTCTCTCTCTCTCTCTCTTCTTTTTTCTCACACACTCTGTCCCTCAATCTGTCTCTTTCTTTGATCTTGAACTGTGTCTTTTTCTCCCCTTCTCTACTGTAGCTCTCCCTACATGTACATTACGTCTCTTGTTTGCTGTCCCTTCTATTTTTTCTCTCTGTCTGTACATCTCTCTGTCAACCAACCTCTCTCTCTCTCTCTCTCTCTCTCTCTCTCTCATTGAAAGGAACAATGTAATTGATGGATTTCTGATTTCGTGGAAAATCATTTAATTTATTCGTCTGGAGTAAACGTAGCATGTAATCTGCTTGGAAAGGGATTCATTATTAGAGGCTTAGTTCGTGAAAATAGGGGCAATACTAAAAGCATTTGATTTTACATGTTCATGTACATGTACACCCATGTATGTGGTTGTAGGCAGTTGATAAAAGCTTTCTTTCAATAGAAGCATTTTTATTTTCGTTTTCATCTCAATATATTTCAACAATGAACCAATGAGACTCTTTCTTCAGCCAATGACCATTCTGCAGCAATTCTGCGTATACATGTATTTTCAAGAGACTGTGTTGTGTGTACTGTACGCCTCTGTCGCATTCTTATACTCTTTAATAGATGTACATGAATACCGTATGTACATGCATGTAAATGTATGTACAAACGTTAAGCAGTTAATATGGAGTGTATGTAAATCTTATTTCCAGCAATTTGTTTACCTTTTGATGCAGAGGTCTGCATACAAATGATCTTCAAAACTTTGAATGATCTCAAGTTTGTTATTGTGATTTCCGAGGGGATTTAATCTGTTTTTATTTCCAATTCATGGTCTATCATTCCGCATGGTGAGTTATTCATACTTCTGTCATCTTTCATTTTGCGATTTGGCCATTTTGAGAATGATCATATCAGACTTGCAGCATCCTCTTGAGGCAACTCTAGAACAGTTTGAATAGGGGGGGGGGCAGGGATGGAGGTTGGGAATGGGCTCTCTGCTTTAATTTGTGAACTAGTTTACCAAGTACTCATATTTTTCAAGCTCATTGCCAGGTTGTAGAATCATGCACTGTCCTCAAATCTTACTAATACACATAACATCCAGAGTCCACTTCCAGAGTGCAGATGCTCCTGTCAAGTTCAGCGTCGATTGTGTGCTACTGCAAATGACAGAAGGTCACAACTGCTCTAGAGCAGGCCTTGTAGGTTTTATTTGCCCATGCCCCCATGCTACCTGTGTCATAGCCCCTCTAATTAGTGTGACTCATGGCGACGGATCAAGCAGGAACCATCATGTTAGTCCCTGTCGTGTTGTTGGTGCCCTTAACCCATAGCAGCTCAGGGTCTTCTTTATTTTTAAAAGATGTTTTTGGATAATGACCCCCAAAAGCACGGAATTATACATCATACGTACATGAGCAGAAAGAGCGAAAATCACAAATTATTTGGAGTTTACTTCTATGCAATGCGTTATGCCCTTCATGAACAAGTATGATTTCAATGTAAATAATCGCTACAGTCTCAAATTGGCAATGCGATCTGTAAATTTTTTATTTTACAAATTGGCGACATTTTGTTAAAATTCAAGAATTTTCATTCACATTGGTTAATTTGATATCTACATATTTGAAAAATAAAACTATATACATGTAGGAGAGGAAAATAAAAATAATTGGTGCCAATTTGAGGAGGAAGTACTGATTTATTTAGACCGTAAGAAAACTCTGAGCTGCTATGGGTTAAATGGACCTTCCTGTTATCTCATACAGTCAACTATTACCTATAGACTATAGAGTTTCTGCAGATTGTGTACAGTTTGATACCTGTAGGGATCTGGTTTGGAACGTGTCACTGTATTGGGAGCATTGAGTGTCAAGGCAAGATCTATGGTAAATTAATGTTCTGAGTTTGATTGACTGCCTACAGTATTAAACAGTCTTAATCTTATGGTATTTTCAACTAATGTGCATACATGTACATGTACTTGTTGCTTTTTAACATAGAGATATACAGTACAAGTGAGATTGTTGGGAGAAGTTTGTATCATATGTGTAAAATCACTGTTGTTGATGTTAGTATGAGTGTGTGCCTGAATGTGTGTTTTACATGTGTAATAAAAGTCTTCACAAGAACACTGTATCTTAGGATTCCTAGGAAATTTAATTATTCTTTGGAAAAAGAGAAATTTTGCAGAAAAAACAATAGAATGAGATTGAGTTTTTATAGGAGGTGCAATGCGAACTGTCATTTAATTGAGTGTCATTTCAGAAATATTGATGTCAGATATACTGCGTGTGTTACAAAATGTCTGTAAAGAATTGTAAACCTTGAGTAGTTTCACTCAGACTTACTGAAGAGTGTTATGTACCGGGTCATTCTATTAAAGATATTTTTATACCACATTTTAACAATTATTCTCACAAGAATGACTTGACTCTTGGAAGTTCAGCAGAATTTATTTCACTTTTTTCTTCTTAAAATCTACATATTGTGGCTTAAAATGGGTTGAATGACCCATTAATAATTTTCAAGTACCCCTATACATGTATATGATTCATGATGTTTCAGTTACTTATACACATGTATCTTATACACTACATATATTTTCAATGAACTTCTTTAAACGCAACTGAAATGAATTATATCGTATCAAATTGTAATTATTGATTATAATTATTCAATCAAGTACCCTTTCTTCTCTTTTTTGTTTACCGTAGGATGCCAAACCCAAGTCCTCTCAGGGGGCCCAGTCTTCCCAGGCCCAGTCCTCACTGAGCGAGGAGAGAGAGGAGGAGATCTCCCCCACCCCTCCGGTATCCCAGCCCAAGACCCGCCGCCGCCGCGGTGCCTTTAGCGCCGAACCATACACAGAGGAGGATGCAACTTCCTACGTCAAAAAGGTAATTGATTTCTGGCCGATTATACAAATTAGTTTCATGTTGTCAAAGATTTCACATTGATCACATTGTGGCAGCTGCCTGGGATGAAATGTTGATGATAAAACTATGTCAATATTAGTTAAATCAATTCAAATGAAAAGTGCTCAAATCCTTTACTGAGAACCAGATCAAGGGTGTTAGGCCCTTTTGGCCCTTTGTAATAATTTCATTACGGATCCGTAGACAGAAGAAGATGCAACTCCCTACGTCAATTTTCTGGCTGAATATCGTTATATACAAATCAGTTTTACTTTGAGTGAAGTATCACTGGCACTTTTCATGGTGGAGGTACTAAATTGAAGGTAAAGTTTTCAGGGTTACACCATGTAAGTCTTTCAAAGGGCAAGTCCAAGCTATTTGGATTGTGACGTACGGGACATTCAGAGACTTTAAACAAGAAATAACAACAGATGAAATTATTTATATGGCTATCTTTTGGTATGAGTCTGTGGCTATTATGGGCTAGTTCATTTGTGGAAAGTTTTAGTTCTGACCAATTCATTAATTAATATTTAATGTAATTAATGTGCTGCGTGACGTACGGGACTGCAGCATCCTTTTTTGTGGTCTTTTTTGTGGAACCCTGAAAACTTCACCTACAATGTAATTTTACTTTGTAAGAGATGTCACATTTTCTCATTGCGGTAATTAGCTGTGATTATGTGTTTATAAATCATTTAAATTCAATTGAAGTAAATAGTATGTGAGTCATTAGCTAAGAAATAGAAGGGCATTAACACTTCACCTAAGGCCTTTAAAAAAAAAAATCATGTTTAGCGTCCCTGCGCGCTTCCTTTTTTGAGGCCGCCTGCTTTTTTTCTTCTTTTTTTTCTTCTTTTTTTAATGAAAAAACATGAAAACATAACGCTAAAATGGTCTCTTTCTGAATTTAACAACAAAAAAACATAAATGCTGGTAGCCATCTTAAAAAATGGCCCAACTGGCTATTCAGCCAGTCGGGGAAAATGTACCGAGCGGCCATTTTGAAGAAAGAAAAAAAAGGGCCTCCTCCTTCCTATTTTTCAAAAAGGCAGGACGTTAAACATGTTTTGTTTTTTTAATGGCCTAAAGGTTTATGCCCTACAAGCTCTTTGTGGTAGTTTCAGCACAGAACCATACACAGAGAAAGATGCAACCTCTTATGTCAAGAAGACAATTGCTCTCTGGCCGAACGTCATGATGCAAATGAATATTACACACATTATCTGCTGACAGCCAGAAGGGTTTTTGTTTTATCATGTCCCTCTGGCTCTCAGCGGACAATATTTGAAGAGCAAAATGTGATTTTATTAGATATTGAGACAATCAATTTTGGGTATGAGAATGTCTCAGTATAGGGCAATAAACTTAATTGTATTCAGAGAAAACTGTACATGTAGGCCTAGGGTAGCACTTAATTGTGCAATATATTGGTAAATGACAGTATTCTCAGATCTATACCCTTTGGAACTGTATGCAATTTGTGTACCTTCATGATTGAAATACACTGTAATACCATGAACTTTTGTGAAATAAACTGTGAAGGACTGTCATGTTTATAGCAATCTTGAACCTTTTTCAAATTTGAAAAAATTCAGTGTTGTGTCACCTGTGGCCCTGTATTTAGGAGCATTAAGCTTTCACCAATCTTAAATCAACCACATGTGAAATTTGCAAACATTTCATGCATGTGAAACACAAAAAATGCGTAATAGTTAAATGAAGTGATGTTTTAGAAATTTAAGGTAGTTGCAGGGATTTGAACCGTGAAAATCTCAAAACATGTAAAATGGCCAAAATAGTGTAAAAAATCATAATTTAAATAAAACTCTCCTCAAAGTTTGGTGGCAAAACGTGGATTATTAGCAAACTTACAGTCATTGTTCTTTTCAAATATTTTGTATTTTGCAACTGGCAGTGTTTAATTCACCCTATTTGTTGTGTACACAATGAGGGCTGCAATTTTCATGCATGGTTACAGAGCCTTAATTCCTAGCGTTCAAGCGTTGTTCAAATATGCGATGGTAAACCCTTTTTTAAAAACTCATTTTTTAAAATGATGATGTGAAATGTAGTATGCTTCACATTTCCTATGTTATAACACAGAGCTCAGTGAATATGTGTCAGACCTTTGTTGCGCACTGTTGCCATTTGTTTACACGTAGAAACTGCCACATTTTACTGCTTCATATCTGAACAAGCCTTTAGTTTAAAGGTACTATGTCCCATTTGCAGGCCAAAAAAATGAAAAGGTTAAATTCCACCGGCATTTGAAAGATGATACTGATTTAGAACTTCCCTCAAAACGAAAGGGCTTGAAAATGTCTATTGTGGGGAAATATCGACTGTTAGTTGTGAATCGACTTTAAGGATTGCAATCCTTTTATTAAATAGTCTGATTTTCAGACCCTTGTACCAAATGGTGTACGTTTTGTGCTGCGCAAAGATTCAATCAGTTTAATTTTGGCCATTACAAGAAGTGGGTTATTGCTGTAGGCAAATGTGCATGTACCCTTTACAGCTCATTTTATGCATGTTATTACCAAAAAAAAATGAAGTCAGTCAGTCACTCAATATTGTCTGAAAGTGAAGTCTAGCAAGTAAACAGGTTTCCTTGCATAATTTGAATATTAGGACACTGCTAACATTTAAATTTCACAGATAGGACATACGTGACATATTCATAATTCCTGCAAAGTTCCACAGAATTTGATGTTGGCTTCAAATGGGACATAGTACCTTTAAGGAGTGTTAGCGATAGAAGTAATATGCAATCCCACTGCAGATAGATCTACATGTATTCAACACAAAAGCCTTCCAGTCATCAATTCAATTAAACTTCCCTACATGTCTGAACAAAAACCCTCCTGCTTGCCTTCAGAAAATGATAATCAAATCTATGATTATTGGCTACTTCTTCTTTTTAATTTGTGTCCTTCAATTACTAGTAGTGGCTCAATTAACCACTTATTATGAACAAGTTTTCTCCAAGGCCCTTTCAACAGGTTTATTGTTGTGAAGAAACTATTTTTATTTGTTTGCCTCTCAAATCAAATAATGAGCCGTGTTGTTAGATGCTCTGCTTCTGTTGTGTAATGTTGATTTTAATTTCTTATGGCCATTGGCAAATTGAATTCACAGAATTTGATCAGATGGTTCTGGCAATGAAGATTTTGTTTTCTGGATATGACATAATATTGGCTATGAGCATTGTGCAATGATTGAAACCTTGTGTATGAAGCATGATGATTCTATTGGATTTTTTTATAGAAAATGTGTAGATTATATTTTTATGTCGTAGAAGTCAGCCACATGACTGGGCTTTGAAGAAATGGTAATATGTTGGATGAATAGTCAACAAACCATCTGTTTTTACCCAGAAGGGTTTTTTAACTCGAATAAGTCTTTATGACAGGGTTACCACCCTTCTGGCTCCTAAGCTATGAAATCTTCTCTCCCTGGGATGTTATTGGGATAGATTTCATGCAAATAATATGTGATAAAAGCAGTTTTCTGTAGAACGAACCTAGTAATTTTGCCTTTACATGTAGGAATTCTTCCATTAAAGCACAGTCCACGTTGACATTGATATAATAATAACAATGAATGGATTATATTTTATTACAGCATGGAGAGGCAATTGCTTTAGCCAATGGCCATTCTCGTGCAAGTCTGTGCATAAATAAAAACTCATACCGGTACATAATATACATAAGAAACTAGAATGAATATAAAAGAAATAATGTAATAATTATTAAATAAACAGAAGGATGTTAAAAAAGAAGATAAAATTATTTAGATAAAAGTACAAACAAAATATATGCATAAAATGACATCAAATGTGGACGTAGATAATTATATACATATAAATGGAAGAGGATAAATGAAAGATAAAACTATAAGACTATGAAGACAGATCGAGAATTAAAAACAAAATAGAAATCAATCATCATTATGTAAATTATATAAAACTGACAAACATTGACTGATTGCCAGAGCAAGATCGAGAAGGTGCTAATTGCACATTAGATTGCACATTAGATTGCACAGACGTTAGAACAGTACAAGAGGCAGAAGAGAGAGGGGGAAAAAGAGGGTGAGAGAGAAAGAGGGGAAGGGAGAAAACAAAAAGGTAAGAATGAGAGGGGAGAGATTGAAGGAAAGAAATTTTCAGCTTCTACATCATTTTACTTTCCGGTTTGTATTTGTAAAAGCTAGAAGCTTTCACGTCATTAGGCAATTCATTCCATTGCTTCTCTCCTCTGTATTGTAAACTTATTTATCTAGCACCTTTTCCAGAGGATACAAGGCACTTTCCCTTGGTCTATGGACAAAAGAATAGAAGAGATATGTTTTCAGATGTTTTTGAAGAAATCAAGTGAAGTACTATTTCTCAGAAATTTAGGGAGTTTGTTCGATGTAGGCCTAGAGCAACGGATTGAAAGGATTTGAAGCTAGCCTGTTTTCGAGATTTGGAAACGAGAAAGGAAGGAACTGATGTAGATCTAAATAAATATGATGTTCTCTGTTGCTGTTTCATTTGGTGTCAGTATCCTCAATAAATCATCAAATTTAGAAAAAGATAAAAATGAATCAAATTCATTATATTAATCAAAATGTATGTACTGTAACAGCAAGAGAATTTCTTAGCGCTTTGTCAGATCTCTTCTTTTCCTAATATAATGTCATGTTTGTCCATTTCAAAATCCTCTGAGTAGGCATTCACATGTCCATTTCAAAATCCTCTGAGTAGGCATTCACATGTCCATTTCAAAATCCTCTGAGTAGGCATTCACATCCTGAATGTACAGATGTATGTATTTTATTCTTTGCTTTCTTTCTTTTTTAATCAGGTGATTCCCAAAGATTACAAGACTATGGCTGCTCTCTCCAAAGCCATTTCTAAGAACGTTTTATTCTCCCACCTGGATGAATCAGAGAGGAGGTAGGTATCATTTACATATTGTTATTTGTAAATATCATTTACAAATGATATTTGGTATAAAGTGAGCAGGAAGAGAAGCAAGAGAGTGATAGAAAATGGGAGGAATGGATGAAAGGAGAGAAGGAGAAGGATATAGAGATGAAGGAGAGAGAGAGAGAGAGAGAGAGAGAGAGAGAAACACGCACACAGAGAGATGAGAGAGAGACAGAGAGAGACAAGACAGACGAGAGATAGAGAGACGAGACAGAAAGACGAGACGAGATAGAAAGAAAGACAGAGAGACAGAGAGAGACACACACACACACAGACGAGACAAGACACAGAGAGAGACGAGACGAGAGAGAGTGAGAGAGAGAGAGAGACAGAGACGAGACAGAGACGAGACAGAGACAAGAGAGAGAGAGACAGACAGAGAGACAGACAGACAGACAGAGAGAGACAGACAGAGAGAGATAGAGAGACAGAGACAAGACAGAGACGAGAGAGAGAGCTAGACAGACAGATAAACAAACAAACATACAGACAGACAGAGGAGAGTGTGAAGAGAGAAAGAGGAAGAAGAAAGAAGTTTCAATCAAGAGTAATGGTCAAAATCATCTCTTGGCACAAAAATGATATGATACATGTGTAGATACCCATTCATCATGGGGAAAATCAATTACCTTCAAAATCCCACGCAAAAAGTGGCTTGACCTGATGGTATTTTGCAAGTATTTGGAAGATTCTTGGTGGTCATAAAAAGCAGAAGTAGCCTTGTGTTTTTTTACCTTGAAAAGGCAATTGCACTCACATGTACTGATATGATATATTTTTGTTTACAAGAGTTAAATTGAGAGTCTCTGCTTCATGTACTTCTTTTCTTTTGCTTTTTTGTTGTCCTGTCCTTTAAAATTTCTTTGCCAAATTAATTGAAGTTATGATTACTAAAGGATAGAATGAGGATACTGCTTTATTCCCAATGGTACCTGAATCTATATGTATGATACAAATTAATTAAATACTTGTTATTTTAATGTCAATCATTTTGTATGGGGGAAAGAAAGTTATTTTACATGTATATATCTCAAAATAACATACATGTTTTATGCTTGATAATTTTATTCCTGTTTTGTTTTCTTTTTGTTTTTCATCCCCCAGTGACATATTTGATGCCATGTATCCAGTCAAGCACGACGCTAACCAGGTCGTCATACAGCAAGGTAAAGGAATGAACAGTACACACCTTTATGGAATGACGAGACAAGAAAGAAGGAATGAATGGATGGATGGATGGATGGATGGATGGATGGATGGATGGATTGATGGGGAATGGATGGATGGATGGATGGATGGATGGATGGATGGATGGGGAATGGATGGATGGATGGATGGATAAATGGATGGATGGGTGGATGTGTAGATGGATGGATGGATGGATAGATGGATAGATGGATGGATGGGTGGATGTGTAGATGGATGGATGGATGGATGGGTGGATGGATGGATGGATGGATGGATAGATGGATGGATGGATGGATGAATGGATGGATGGATGGATGGATGGATGGATGGATGGATGGATGAATGGATGGATTGATGGGGAATGGATGGATGGATGGATGGATGGATGGATGGATGGATGGGGAATGGATGGATGGATGGATGGATAAATGGATGGATGGGTGGATGTGTAGATGGATGGATGGATGGATAGATGGATAGATGGATGGATGGGTGGATGTGTAGATGGATGGATGGATGGATGGATGGATGGATAAATGGATGGATTGATGGGGAATGGATGGATGGATGGATGGATAAATGGATGGATGGGTGGATGTGTAGATGGATGGATGGATGGATAAATGGATGGATTGATGGGGAATGGATGGATGGATAAATGGATGGATGGGTGGATGGGTGGATGTGTAGATGAATGGATGGATGGATAAATGGATGGATGGGTGGATGGGTGGATGTGTAGATGAATGGATGGATGGATAGATGGATAGATGGATGGATGGGTGGATGTGTAGATGGATGGATGGATGGATGGATGAATGGATGAATGGATGGATGGGTGGATGTGTAGATGGATGGATGGATGGATGGATAGATGGATGGATGGATAGATGGATAGATGGATGGATGGGTGGATGTGTAGATGGATGGATGGATGGATGGATGAATGGATGAATGGATAAATGGATGGATGGGTGGATGTGTAGATGGATGGATGGATGGATGGATGGATGGATGGATGGATGGATGAATGGATGAATGGATAAATGGATGGATGGGTGGATGTGTAGATGGATGGATGGATGGATGGATAGATGGATGGATGGATGGATGGGTGGATGTGTAGATGGATGGATGGATGGATGAATGGATGAATGGATAAATGGATGGATGGGTGGATGTGTAGATGGATGGATGGATGGATAGATGGATGGATGGATGGATAGATGGATGGATGGATGGATGGATAAAATGATAGATGGATAATTTAGCGGTGAGAGAGAGAGGGGGGTGTTTGTGAAAATTGAGTCGTTCATACAGTCCAGTATAATTGAAAACTGATTGCAATACAACTACATGTATCTAGACAGCCCAGGGAAATGGATGGTGAAAGAAAGTTTTCAAAACAAAGGAAAGAGGCAGAGAGAAAAGAGAAAAGAGAAAAAGTTATAGAATGGCTCTGAACGGACCATAAGAAAAGCAGAGTGCAAAGATATGGAATGGTGGACAATGTTCACAGATAAATGAGGAGCTATAGAAAATAGCAGAGAAGGAAGGAATGAGAGTGAGTGAGAGAGAGAGAGAGAGAGAGAATGCTAAGGCCAAAAAAAAAAAATCATTTGGTTGTCCTCGACCGCCCGCTCGTCATTTTCGGCCCGCTCGTCATTTTCGGCCCGCTTTTTTTATTTGAAATTTTTTTTTTTTTTTGGAGCAATTTTTAAAGTTTTTGAGCAATTTTAACCATTTTATGCATGTTGCAAGGATCAAAATGTGTCCCGTCGCCAATTTGGTCTTTCAGTGCGCAATTCTGTCTTTATATTATAATATAGAGGAGGGATTTTCGGCCAGATGGCAATTTTCGGCAGGTCCGTTGTACGCATGGTGAAATCACTTTAAAATACATACCGTAGCATAATAGCATACAGTCAAACCTGCTTTAGTGACCACCTGTCTACAAAGACCACCTTTTTTGTTTCCCTTGAAAATGCTTTCTCATTGAAACATGTACTAAAGGAACCTGTCTACAAAGACCACCTGTCTACAAAGACCACTTTTTGTGTTTCCCTTGGGTGGTCGCTATAGACAGGTTTGACTGTATCACATAATTATCACACACATACAATACATTTCAGAGTCACAGGAGATCCACATTTGCAATGGAAAATGTATCCTTAAATATCACATTTTAGCAATGTAATCGGCGGTCCTGCTACCTAAATCTGAAAAATCAAATATCTTACGCGTGTCTGTAAGGAAGATGGGTACCAAAACCTAAGCTGTATTTTCAGATTTAGATCGCGATTTTTCATGTATAGCATACTCAAAGTGTCTCACAGCACGTATTCAATCACTGCAGTCGGATAGCGCGCAAACGTACACACGATCACTGCATGCAGGGGTAATTTTCGGGCGGCCAGCTCTGGCGTGGGATACACGCTCCGCCGCAAGCGCTATAGATCAGCTGGTGAATGAACGACGAGCGTGCGCTCTCCCATTGACTTTGTACATGCGGCGAAAACTGCCTCGCTATAGCCGAAAACTATACCTCCGAAACAGTGAGAATGAAATTGAATATTGCCATGGCAATTCATGACTTTTTTCTGGGATTCTTTTTGTGTTTAAATAATAATAATATTGGCCTCAAGATTTGAACATAAAATGAAAATAAATAGGAAGTAAAGAGTCCAACTGAAGAGGGAAAAAAATGAAATGGAAAAAAAAATCCGCCCGCCCGCCCCTACTTCAGAAAAGCAATCGAGGACAACCAAATGATTTTTTTTTTTTGGCCTAAGAGTGAGCATACGAGCAAGAGAGAACGGGTTTTACATTGAAATCAGAATTTATCATTGAAGCATAAAACCAATAAGAGTTCAACAAAGCATTATGGACATGTACAATTTATATGCTAATAGGAAATGATGAACAAGAAAGCATCCTGAGGTCAAAATGGAGGAAAGAGAAAAAACGTAATTGGATCCAGTCTGGACAAATACCATGATGTATAATTCCGTTTTGATTGCTGGACATCAGTGCTGCATTTCACGAAACCGTCATAAGTACAAGTCCGCTGTCAGCCCATTGAAATGTGTGTATTTAATTTAACACACATGTCAGTAGGATGTTGATGAACTTGTACTCATGACGGTTTCGTGAAACGATACCCAATTTGATAAGAGATGGTCAGTGGATAGAACAGATGAGGAAGAAAACAAGCATAAGGAATGAATAAGAAAGAGAAAAAGAGAGAAAGAGTAGAATCTGGTATAGAATTGAGCAAGTTATATCCCCCCCCCCCTCATTTGCCAATGCACATTTGAAACGGGTGATAACTGGGAGGGAAAAGTTTATATATGAATCAATAATTACTTTGCTCATTAGGTAAAAGATATGTAAATTGATAATAATCAAGAAGTCATTATTTGAAGATTTTTAAGATCTCAAATCTTATGTCACAGCTGAATTTACACATGCTTTGCAAATTCTTAGCTCAGTACCTTTAGTAAAAAGTATATTTATCATTTCTGAAGTTGTTACCAAGCCCTCAAAATTGCTTTGTCAAAAGTAGAAGATAAAAAGCAAGATCCTGTCAGGATCGATGTCCCTTTCCTTAATTAAACATAATGTAAGTTTGCCAAAGTGAAAATTAATGTATCACTCTGTGCTCTGTAGTATAACAGATCATGATATAAACCTTTGTTGATTAATCGATCAGACACAAATACATGTACATCGTAGGTAACTTTGTGATTTACCTTGCTACCACTCTCCCATTTTGTCTGTACTCAACATTTCATGAATTTCACCTTTTTCCAAAGAAAATGTATGTGTGTTTTTTTAGCTGTAGCATAGATACCTTGCTTTATGTACACCCCGTCTAAGAAATCAATCTCTTTCTTCATCAAACCACCTAGAAAATAAAAGTTGTGATATTTTAGGACAAATAGCTCACAGGGAAATGGTTGCCAATTTGCATAGAGATTAGAACTTAAAAATGTATATTTTCTCATTTATCATTGCATTTTCTCACACTTTCACTGATATGTTTCTCTCATTATTGAAACCCACTTAATATCAGGATTGAACCCTTTAAGACAAAGCAAGTGAAGGAAAAGAACTTGCCTAAATTCCAGAAAGGAAGGAATTTGTGAATCCTTGAGTGGACTGAAATGAAAATGTTGTGTTTGTAATCACCTACATGTACATAAAATGTACAATTAATTAACCAAGGACTAACATTATTCTCCTGCAAGTCATTAATTTTTAATCGCAACTATCAAGAACAATGTTGACATTTTTCCCATTACCGTTAATGGGTGTGTATAGTACATGCCTGTACATGTACTCAAAAATGGCATTTTCTTCTCATATATCATGTTTCACAGTACAGTACTAATACTACTAGCAGCTTTGCACAGAGCAAAGGATACGGCTTGTAAATGATCTGCTAGTCTGGAAATACAGACTTTTTAAGACGTGACTGCACACTACATGGCAAGTCAACAATGTTAGGCATGGGAATAGTTACAGTACCAGGGTAGTCCTTAAAGGCATCATTTAACAATGTTAAATATGAGATGCATGGCCCCTGCGTGGTATCAGTGTTTGTGATGTGGTGTAATATTGAAGCCCTAAAAAAATTGCGCTTCAAAATGGTCATGAAGTGCCTCAAAAAAGTAAAAATCTTTGAGTGACCAGTTTTACCATACTCATTTTCCCCAATAGACTGTAGTGTTATAAAAACCGTTAGGAAAACGTTTTTTGAAATTTCGATTTCCAATCAAAAATATCTTGATAATCAGACAGGTGATCGGCTTGTAAAAGTCATGAGATGCCTGACTGACCTAAAGGTTTGTAATTATGATTGCAGCATGAGCTAAATCCAGGATATTTTTTAGAATCTGAGGCAAAGATACCCAATCCCTTTAAAACAAAATATTGAAGATGTAAACTTGCATCTTGGAAGGGAAAATGTATCAACTGATGTGCTTGAATCACAAAGTCTCTTATGTGTTGAAACTATAGGGTTCTTACATGTTCACTGACCATCTGAGCCATACTTTTGAAGCATTTTCAAACAAACTTTATGACTCATATTTGAGATTTAATTTTTGGTTGAGAATGAATTGATTTTCAAACCTGCCACTGGTACAGTATACGTTAAAACTTGTTGTAGACGACCCTGCACTATACACTCTACCAGTGTACTTAAAAATGCTTTTCTGTAGGTGTGAGCTCTTTCAGGATTTAGTGAACATATAAGTGAGATTCTCTCACATTGATACTTACCTGGTACTTATTTTATTGGTTTTTTTTTTTACCAGAGCTCTTTTGGAGCTATCAAGAGCTAAATTGCTCACCGCTCCTTTGTATTTTTCCCGCTGCACTCTACATGTACATGTATGTATCATATTCACTTTGAGAGCCAGAAGGGTGTAACCTCTACCTGCATGTAATTTGATACAACCTTCTAGGTTTTCAGTGATACGTGTACTACATATACATGTATCAAGTTCTAGTTCATTTATTCAATACTTTCATTAAATATATACAAAGGAAACCGAACATATAATAGTTAAAATATAATACGTGTATCAATATATAACATGAGAATAACACAAGCGGAGAAGACATGAGGAACTTTGGGAAAACATTTAAAACATGTACATTAATGAAAGTATTTGAAGACTAGACAGGAAGGCCGGGCCTTATGTAAAAGTCTGTCTCCAGTAATTGTATGAAAAAACTATGTACATTATTTAAATTATTTATTTTTTAATAAAAAGGGGAAAAATATGAAATAATTTACTTTCACACATACACTCTCTCACATACACACCAACACACATTTATTGTTCTGTCTGATGACAAATTAAAGTTATAGGTTATTGCACTATTGAGTATTGTTGTAATAAATACAATTTACATTTTCAGTGATGGGCTAAGTCTAATGTCTATTGGTATATCATTCCAAACTTTGGGACCCCTGAAGAAAATAGTATTTTGGGAAACTACTAGTGTCCTATACATGTGTAGTCATCTTAGTTATCTTTGGCGGAGTGTCTTTATGTTGTGTACAACGAGACCCTTTTTGATGATTGCAAAGAAGGGTCTGGTATAAGGAAGGCTAAGGATGGAGATCTATACGAAAATCATGTCGAGTATCCCATCATTGCTTGCTTTTCGCACAGATGTTCTGAATGTTTAATTAAAAAATTTCCATTTTGTCAGTAAATACTCTTCCTATTTTGGGATATATTTGTGCAATGAAGCCAGCCATGGAGATATCGTTTGAGTACTATTTGTAACCATATGTGAATTATACATTTTCAGTACCGTACTTCTTTATTTGGTATGCACAGCATTAAATTGAAATACGAGTATTATTAGTTAGCCTTGCAATTTTGCATCATAAAACCTGGCAGCTGTATCAGATTACAAAATGAGATGTCAAATCAATAAGCATAATATCAGAAAAGAAGGAAAAAGAAATAGACACATTTTCTCATTTTTATTTTCTTCTATTTTTCTTACTTTTCAATTTTTGATTCATCATTATGTACATGTAGTATGTACAGTATAGAGCCAGAAGGAGCTCTTCTTGCTCTGGGCAGGCAATATTACTTATTTCTTCTCGCTTATTTCTATTCATCATATTTATAAAGAGATCAAGAGGGCCCGACTCCAAAGGATCACAAATATCCTTAATTTCTTAAAACAAATATTTCATGCCTTTGTTGTTGACTGTAACATATGTTCACAGTTCACCTCAAATTCCAAATTCCTCTCATGCCATTATATTTCAACCTCGGACTATGGCCTCTGTGAAATATAGCATCACTCTGGAAATTCTAAATTTGTTGGTTCATACAAGATATACAATGTACATGTACATATGTCTTTTGTTACATTAAATGCCAGAGCATGCAACATTTTACGTCTAGCATGCATTTACTCGCACTGTCATGTACATATTGACACACGCTCTTAGGTTTTGGAATGTGAACCAAAGGAAGAAATTATCTTTAAGCTGAACATCTAAAAAGAAACAGCTGTCCATCACATGATTCCGATCAGGCTGTATCTAGCTAATTTCTACTGATAAATGTGGCGTCTTTTAGTAGCCGTGATGCCTCGTTGGCTAAAAGCCTGCCCCAAATCAGGATGATGTTTTATGCTAAACCTGATTAAGGCACACTCATATTGTGTTGTTTAATAAAGATTTGAGACTGCATGACTTTGACAAATCACATTTTCAATTTTAATGGAATTCAGGCTTTTACTCAGTAGCACTTGATCATTATTTACATATTCCTGTCTACCCCAATTCAAGCAAGTCAATTTTCATAATTCTTTGAGAAAGATTGGTTGGATGAAAAATTGAAAATTGTGTTTACCATGTGGGTTTTGTGGCAATTTTCATTCAACATGAAATTTTCCCCCTTTTATAGGAGAAGTATTAAAGATACTATGTCCCTTTTGCAGCCAACATCAAATTCTGTAGAACTTTGCAGGAATTATGAATATGTCATGTATGTTCTATCTGTGAAATTTAAACGTTAGCAGTGTCCTAATATTCAAATTATGCAAGGAAACCTGTTTACTTGCTAGACTTCACTGTCAGACACTATTGAGTGACTGACTGGCTTTTTTCATCTTTGGTAATAACATACATAAAATGAGCTGTAAAGGGTACATGAGCATTTGTCTACATCAATAACCCACTTCTTGTAATGGCCAAAATTAAACTGATTGAATCTTTGCGCAGCATAAAACGTACGACCATTCGGTACAATGGTCTGAAAAATCAGACTATTACTTACTGGCTCTATAGCTCCTAAGTCGATTCGACAACTAATAGTCGTTATTTTCCCACTTAAAGACATTTTCAAGCCCCCTTTTTTTAAGGGAAGTTCTAAATTAGTATTGTCTTTCAAATGCCATTGGAATTTAACCTTTTCATTTTTTTTGGCCTGCAAATGGGACATAGTACCTTTAAAGGGATTTTTAAAAAAACATTTGAAATTGTCAGTTATTGAATTCTCATGTTCCCAGACACTAAAAGCTGTGACAGAATTATGTGTTTTATTGAAAGTTGATTTATTCTCTATCCACACCTCCCCTATAGGATTATTGCATTTGAAGTAATTGGCAAATGGCTTTGGTAGTAAAGTTTAGGTGTATAGGAGTGTAGTGTATATCATTAATTTCTGTGCAATCAGTAGCATAACATATTCCCATTTGTAAAGGTGAGCCATTCTCTTTACACATCTACTTTAGATCCTACTACAGAGGCATTTTATTGGTGTCAATAAAGTGACCAGAAATGGAAATTTGGAAGCGATCGAGGAGATACATGTACTGGGGAGTGTTTCACAAAAACTAAGATCGACTTTAAATTTGACTTAAATATGGCAGGCCGTTCATGCCACTATTTGCTCTCACCATTATGATCTTAGATAATATTTTTCCTTCAATAATGAACTATCAATTTGTCCGTCCCTTGAGAGGCCAATGCCAGTAAATAGTGAGAGCAAACAGTGGCATGAACGGCCTGCCATAGTTACATGTAAGTCCAACTTAAAGTCGATCTTAGTCTTTGTGAAACACCCCCCAGTAGGTGTAATAAGGGAGCATATGCTCTTCAGGCATTTCCCAATTATCAGCCCTGTTACAGTGAGGTACATTCTATTTCAACATCTACATGAGATAGTACTATAGTGGCGTTTTTGTTCATCACTGTGAACTACTTATTAAGAAAAAGAGCTTGGAAAGCATTGAGACAAACGCAAAGGGATCATAATGCTGCTCAGATAAGTTAAAATATAATCTAAAGATTCCTAATACAGTGTGGCATTCTATTTCAACATCTACTCTAGATTCCACTAAAGAAATGTGGTGATTCTCCCGGGCTGTCAATACACTTATTTTGACAAATGTATATTGGCTTATACATGTAGATGTATATACAGTTAACAACTAAATTATTTATACCCCTACAGTGTACCAAGCCTTGTAAATTATGTATGTGAAAAATGGATTTGCCCCGATTTATGTTTCTTGAGAATGTGCCATATTTTTAGCTTACATCTAAAAGTATTCAATGAAGGCCCTAATTCAACCAGTCCACCTTTTATTCTTGAGTTACAAAAAATAAAAAAACATCAAATTTACAAGGGGGATGAATGATTTAGTTGTTTACTGTGTATATATATATATATATATCAATAAGAATGGATTTTGATTGATGATAATGTGGTGCAGCTCTCTGCAATCTTTTTATGCTCAATTGTTGATGTATGATTTTATGGCCCTTTTCAATGTGCACCTGTGCACCATCCCTTCAGGGGGGAAATGAATATGAAAGTGCTGGTTGATTGTGGTTTTGATACAGTCAGGAGTGATGCTGTCCCAGGTCTGTACAGTGAATATCCCGTTCATTTTCAACATGTAAAGGCTAGACGATAGTGACGAAGCGTTGTTTCTCCAGGGTGCAGTGTGTATGTGTGAACAGCTCTAGGGAGAAGTAGATGTGAGAGTGATGAGAAAGCGATTTGGGATAGTCAAAATCAGAAGTGATGCCGTCTCGGGTCTGTACAATGAAAATCCCCGTTCATTTTCAACATGTATACTCTAGATGATAGTGACGAAGCGTTGTTTCTCCAGGGTGCAGTGTGTATGTGTGAACAGCTCTAGGGAGAAGTAGATGTGAGAGTGATGAGAAAGCGATTTGGGATAGTCAAAATCAGAAGTTATGCTGTCTCAGGTCTGTACAATGAAAATCCCCGTTCATTTTCAACATGTATACTCTAGATGATAGTGATGAAGCGTTGTTTGTCCAGGGTGCAGTGTGTACGTGTGAACAGTTCTAGGAGAAGTAGATATGAGAGTGATGAGAAAGCGATTTGGGATAGTCAAATTCTGAATGATGGTATGTAGAGTGATGTTCATATATATATATATATGCATTTGTTACAAAGTGATGCATTATCTTCAATATGCATGTGAACAAGCCCTATTAGAGAGAAACGTACAATGAAGAAAAGCAATGGGACTTATTGTTCAGTACTGTGTAATGAATAGATCGTCGTGGTGTCCACATTTGCAATCCTGTACTGCTCATTTGTGGCTAAAATGACTTGTGTTATCACGTGTGAACAGGCCCTTTTTGGATCTGAAGAAATGAATTGGGGTGGCTGCAACCCTGGGAAGGTTTAATGTATATTGTTCGATTATATGTAATGAATAGATCATCACATTGTTCACATTTGCAATCATATATGCTGCTCATTCGTGGCTACTTTAGCCACATGTGTATAGCGCTTAATACTATGTTTCTTTCATCACATGTGAACAGCCCTTTTGGATTGAAAGAAATGAATGGGGATGATTGCAACCCTAGATAGATTTATATTGTTCATTTCTGTGTAATGAATAGATCGTTTCAGTGTTCACATAATTTGCAATAATATCCCGCTCATTTGTTGCTAATTGAGCCACATGTGTATAGCGCTTAATACTATGTTTCTTTCATCACATGTGAACAAACCCTTTTGGATTGAAAGAAATGAAGGGGTTGGTTGTACTGTGGGAAGATTTATATTGTTCATTTTTGAGTAATGAATAGATCGTTACAGTGTTCACATAATTTGCGATCATATACATGTGCCACCCATTCGTGGCTAACGTGACTGATACGCCATGAAAATATTTGAATGCCCGAAGAGGAATTTATTTATGTGGGTGTCACTGTCATCCATTCTCCTTTCTTCTTCTCCCTTCTCTCCCTCTCCCTCTTCCTTGACATGAATAGGTGATGAAGGCGATAACTTCTATGTCATTGACTCCGGAGAAGTTGACGTAAGTACTATTCCCAAATTGACATAAAAGTTGTTTTTTTTTTCATTGTGATGTCATTGCCCACAAATATTACCTATAGTAGTAGCTATTTCTAACATGATATTTTTGGGCAAACTGAACTTCTACTGAATAGTGCATGCTGATTTAAACGAGTAAATTTGATAATCCATGAAAAAAGTGGCACTTTATTTCCATTTGGTGCTGCAGGTTAAGCTTCAAAATGTAGAAATAAGCCTTCAGTGGATTCTCTCTTTCGGAATATGAATTTATTGTGTTCGGCACATTTTTTTAATTCAATATATATATATATATATATATGTGATTTACATACTGTAGATCTTTGATCAAAATAGGGACATGCTTACATTACGCCTTGATATATTGAATCCATTGTGTATGGGAACTGCGTGACTCCTGTATTAAGCCTCTTATGTGGCAATGAGAGAATTCGGTAGTCTGCGGTTAAGGATTTAGAATGTGGTTTTACTAGTACTCTGCAATTGTAATGTACATGTACAATACTAATTTAGATTAATCATGTACTGTATGTATATAGTACATGTAGCTCTTAAACCATGCAATATCTCTCAAAGCACTGTTTAAATTTAATGCTCCGGTCATTGGCTAAGGTTTGCCTGCACACATTTATATGTACATGTATATAATTGTCTTCCTTACAGCTTGTATCACTGGATTGCATATTTTTTTCCTTCAATTTCTATTTAGAGCCATAACTATACATGTATTTTTTTCCCTGTACTTCATCCTCCTGTCCTTCCCCTATGTAGATCTTTGTGGACAATGAGCGTGTCGTAACCCTGAGCGAGGGCAGCAGTTTTGGAGAGCTGGCTCTCATCTATGGCACCCCAAGAGCTGCTACAGTCAAGGTATGTGTACCAGTCTGCTTGTCAAATGTCATTGTCTGTCTGTCTATGTGTCCGGTTGTCGGTCAAATCTGGATGTTGACAGTGCTTGAAGAGAAGGTTGCATTCCAGGAAAGGTGAAAAATAATCTGTGAGGTTTTTCTTTCTTTTGATGTAAGTATGGAAGAGTATCATAGAACAAAAATGTCCCCTGAAAAAGATGGCTCTTCAAATTCCCTCATATTCGAAATATGACAAGTAACAGCTAAAGTTTGTGGACGACACTTACATGCCACATGTTTATGTAGTCCCATGTACTCAATTCTGTGTGCATGTGTCTGTTAGCAAGACTGGGCCAACTAGCTATCGTTTTGCTGATTCCAATCCTCACAGTATGCACCAATACGTATGGGCTTTATGATCAACCTTTTCCAATAGCTTTCGTACAGTTTCTTTCACAATACAGTCACATGACCAGAATCATTCAAACATGCAATAATACACCTTTTCACGGTTAAGGCGCCATCTTAATTTAAGATAAACAAACCATTGACCTCTAGAGGTCAGGGGTTTACGCGTAATTAAGATAGCGCCCATGCAAAATGATGAGCGCACAGCGCAGGCAGTGATGTCATCAATGTTTTTAGATGCCTGCGCTGTGCGCTCACATCATATTTGCATGGGCGCTTTCTTAATTGTAACGCGTAAACCCCTGACCTCTGGAGGTCAGTGGGGTTAACATCTTTGATTATCTTAAATTATCTTAAATTAAGATGGCGCCCATGTCTGAGCATGCGCACTTTTGTAACCGTGAAAAGGTGTATTGTACATTGTTATGGATTCTGAACATAAATTGACATCAAATGTGTCAGTAAACTTCATATGTGGTCTAATCTAAAGCTGCAGTGAGACTACAATGTATTAGCTTAATGATCAGACATGCTAAAATCTGAGAGATGGTCGTTGACATTTGTCATTTGGGCAAAAAAGCTGACCGTATTGATTTACTTTTCCTAATCAGTACTTCTATCTCTTGGATGAATTTGTATAGTATTGTACAGGTACTTGTATGCTGCAAAATACCACTTAAAGGCTCGTCAAGATATACCTCGGTAAAATAAACTGTTGTAAAAAGACCGCCGCGTTTTTTTTTAATTAAAAAAACAAAACTGAATAGCATTGCGTTCAACAAAGGTTTTACGCATACTCATTTAGCACCTCATGTCATCATAAAAGAAAACTGCAGTCTTTACCGTGGTATATCTGAACAAGGCTTTATATTGTCTACTGAGAGCCAGTATTATGCACAAGGTCTTACATGTAATCTTGCTCTTAGCATTGAAGCAAAAATAAAGCAGTTTGAAGGAAAGTTCATCACTTTCCATTTTGAGTACCACAAATTGAATCACAGAGTGCAACATTTTTTGTCATTTTTGCACATGTAGGTATGAATCAATCAATTTGTTTTTATTCAGAAGTCCCCTCCTTTTCAGATTGTATTCGGGGGGGGGGGGTGATATGACCTTGCAAGGGCTACTTTTAAAGCTAATATACATGTATCATCAATGTTATGCATGACAACCTATGGACAGAATTTGTTTTCTAATGGCCCCTTTTGTATTTTCAGGTTTTTTTTTCTTTCTCCAAAACAATAATGGGGCACATTGCCCCTTGGACTGGCTCAAATGGTTACCTCCCCCCCCCATGATTGTGATGCTTATTTGGGACCCCTATCTTTGTTTTGCAGGCTAAGACTGATATGAAGCTGTGGGGAATCGACAGGGACAGCTACAGACGAATTCTCATGGTAAGCATGCAGGGTTCCAGTTATCCTGGAGACCAAGGGAAACATGGAAAATGATTTTTTTTCCCCCTTCTTTTTCTCTTTTCCTTTTTTGCAGTCAGGGACTTTACTTATCGGGGAAAAAATGAGTTTCATTGGACTCTTATGAAAGTAGTTAGTCCCTTATATTTTGTTTCATGTCCACGAGGAGAAGATTTTGAAGATATTTTCAAACTGGAAATCGCTTGAAATTGTGATCCTGGAATTTTGAAACTCCATCAGGGAAAAAGTCAAGGAAGTCGGTGACATGAAATGTTGGGAGCCTGGGCCCTGTTTCATAAAACTTGTTATCAATAACAAATGCTAAATATCTATGACAAATTTGCTCTCAGCCAATCAGATGTCACGATTTCAGTAGCTTGTAACAGTTATTGTAACTTGTTATTAATAAAAAGTTTTATGAGACAGGGCCCAGGAGTTGTCATCAAATGCCAGTCATAAAAAGTAATTGATAAAATGCAGTCAAGTGCTTAGCACAACATGGGGAAACCACATGTTTTTGGGGGTTTTTTTTTGTGTGTGTAGCAGATAGGTCAGTGTTTGCTTGTATCGGTTTTTTTTTAATGTATTGCAGAAAAAAACTCCTGCTTTTTTCTAACATTTTCCCAAATTTGATGAGGAAATATGTCCAGAAAAGGGCATTCACATGGTTACAGTTATAAAGGTCTTTTTATAGTTTAAAACTTTTTATTGTAATGGCATCATTATTTTTAGCTTTCCAATTCTATATAGTATACTACCTCTAAATTTAACCATTGCAATCGTGTATTGATACACTAATATACACTGGCAAACTAAGAAAGAAAGATGCTAAATTTTGGAGCACTTGACAGCTACATGTAGATCTACATGGGATAGTTAACCTGATTCCTTTTGTTCTAGTGGCAAGAAGCCGTGTACCGCAATCAATGGGATGACACGTCAATATAAAGAAATTGATTTCCATGTTAACTCGCCAAATTAGACCATGCTCCCGAAGAAAGTGCGGCTTTTACGCAGCCCCGCTGTAATGAACGCTTCGCAAACATTACACGTTGGTGACGTCCAGTAATGTGATAGGATGAGGGAGAGGGGTCTAGTGTTTCATTTAAGCTTGAGGGTATTGATCGGCATGGAACCTTCAAACTCCTGAGGTGTGTGGCCGATGTTTACACAGCGCTATGACATCATCGATGTAAAGGATAGTGCCATCGAGCTGGGCAAAGCGAGATGGGAGAACGCGTGCGAGAGAAATACAATCGTGGCAGTGCTAGCCATGTTATTGAAGGGTAGTGTCATGGAGATGAATATAAGACTTTTGATCGTACCCTTCACATTTACATAGTTGATTTCATAAATATGCCCCTATTGTCCCACCAAGTTGATGAGCAATAAAATAAATGAAATATCCAGAGACATATTCTAAATTTCAAGCATATATTATTTTTTATTATTGTTCGCTAAATATTTCAAACAATTACATGTATCTGTCATGGGCATAAAGTCCACAACACTTGTTTACTTTTTTTTTTCTTTCACATAAACAGAAGCAAGCTATTCTTGGTCCAAACACACTGCAAAACATAGAGTATACTTGGAAAACCGTGCATATGATTGTTTCCATTTCAAAGGCTAAGGAGATACTGTAATGGTTCATAAAAGTGAACTGAATACTACATCGTCATGTGATTTGTTTTCTCCTTACAGGGAAGCCAAGTACGCAAGAGGAAGATGTACGAGGAATTCCTTACTAAGGTTTCAATCCTTGGTAAGTCAACTGCTTAACTCATTTAGGGTCCAAGAACGATTTTAATTAATTGCTTGCTTGCTTGATTGACTGATCGATTGACTGATTGATTGATTGATTGATTGATTGATTGATTGATTGATGAATGAATGAATAGGTGGATGAGTAAATGAATGAGTGAATGAATGAATTAGTGAATGAATGAGTGAGTGAATGAATGAATGAGTGAATGAATGATTGAGTGAATGAATGATTGAGTGAATGAATGAATGAGTGAGTGAATGAATGAGTGAGTGAATGAATGAATGAATGAGTGAATGAATGATTGAGTGAATGAATGAATGAGTGAATGAATGAATGAGTGAATGAATGAATGAATGAATAATTGTTTGCTGATTGATATAATGGATGACTTAAAGGATAAGGTGAAGGAGGGAAAGTGGGGGAATGATGTAGGCATAAAAAAAATAAATTCAAAGAGAGAAATGGGGCAGGTACGGATGAAAGAAAAGGAAGAAATTAATGAATGTGAGAGAAAGAAGGACTAAAGGGAAGACAAAAAAATAAAAATAAAGATTCAATGTATGAAGAAATTCATGAATGAAAGATATATATCAAAAAAACATAAAACAAAAAAAAGAACGGATGGATAAAAGAAAAAATAATGAATGAGTTCCAGTGTGTATACTCAGAAAAATACCACCTTATTCTCAAAATAATGAAATCTCAGAAACGTATTACAAAGAAATACAATTAAATGTACATGTGAAAACAATCATGATTCATGATTGTAGATTTTGACGATAAAAGATACGGAATGTGCTGCCAATTTATAGAGGAAAATCAGAGACTTTTGTCATACATGTGTAAACATGCATGAAAGAAAGGAATGTTGAGTTGATCTTGAATTTATGATCTTATTTTAGATTAAATGATAGTTTTGTGGAATGTTGTTTTAACAATAATTAAACAAAATTTTAAAAATGAACAAACATTTCCAAGTTGCCAATTTGAAGAGGGATAGTCAATCTTGAAATGTTGTTCTCTTGTAGAAAACCTCGACATATGGGAGAACTTGACAATAGCCGATGCTCTTGAACCAGTCCAGTTCGACGACGGCCAAAAGATCGTAGTACAAGGAGAACAAGGAGATGACTTCTTCATGATTATTGAGGTTTCCAAACTAGACCCCTAAATTTTTATTTGTCTGTGATATTTGTACGTGAAAATAAAAAGTGGGTCTTTCCGAATATTCATTTTGATAGATGCCTTAACCTGGGAAGACGTTTGTGAACACAACTCCATACTTCCATCATCATGAAGCATGTGCGAGAGAAATGGGTGTTACCTCCTATACTTTTCTACAGGTTTAACAGGTGGCTGGCATCAGACCATATGATGTTTCAATGGTCGAGTATTTGGCTCAAGTTAGCTTGCTAAAGCATTAAATATAGATATGATCAGAATATCTTGTACACCATTTTTACCTCGCCAAGATCAATGTTAAGAAAAATTTTTAATTTACTACCACCAGTTTACCTGTTGTTATGGGAGCATATCATTTTTATTTAGGAATGTTTGTAATTGATTATTAAGTATCTTGCTGATCCAGTCTAATGATTTAAAAAATATATATTTCAAGGATTGTTCCATTGTGAAAATTCTGACTTGTTTCTCTTTCTCTCTTCCTTATACAGGGCCAGGCAGCAGTTCTTCAGCGTCATGGCAACGACTCGGAATTGATTGAAGTTGGCAAGCTAGGACCATCAGATTACTTTGGTAAGACTCGTCCCGTTCATTTATATCTTGGTTTATTGCATGAAAGAACTTATACTACC
Organism: Mesocentrotus franciscanus; assembly: GCA_037976565.1. NCBI lineage: Eukaryota > Metazoa > Echinodermata > Echinoidea > Camarodonta > Strongylocentrotidae > Mesocentrotus > Mesocentrotus franciscanus. The sequence continues at coordinate 6,472,720 of CP137673.1, forward strand.
TGTGAAAGTCGGTTAGTTGGACCTCTTTATAGCATTTTTAGAACCAATTGGATATCAGTGAGTCAATCATCAGATACAGGCCCCTGGCTGATATTGGCGGTTATGCACCCCCTACTTTGAAAAGGAAGGGGGTGAGTTCAGTTGGTAAAGTGTCTGCATGTCAAACCAAAAAACGTTGGTTCGAATCCAACCCAGGCAGATGACTGAAGCCTGCGTTGTGTGTTAACAGGCCCTTGTCATGTCTCATACAGGTAGATGCAGGCTAGGTTAGAGTGGAAAACACTCTGTCCCTTGGATAGGATATTAAATGGAGGCCCTGTGTAGAGGAGAGTCACCACCTTTGCATGCTAAGAACCCACTGCACTATTCCTATAAGGGTAGAGGATGATAACCTTTAGAGTAGTAGTCCACCTGCACAACCTAACCAGGAGGAGAGAATGATTCAGTTCGATACCCCCCTCACAGGCACAGGTGACGCATAATACTTAATATTAATGATAATGTTTGTTAAATTAAAAAAAATAAACCATCTCCAAGAGGTTATGAATTTCAAATCGTAACTCTGTTTTCTAAACTAGGTGAGATTGCCTTACTGCTAGACCGCCCCCGTGCTGCCACCGTCGTAGCCCGCGGCAACTTGAAGTGCGTCAAACTGGACAGACAACGCTTCGAGCGTGTGCTTGGACCTTGCCAGGAGATCCTCAAGAGGAATATCTCCAGTTACAACAGCTTTGTGCAGTTGTCTGTATAGATCTCCTCTCTCCATCTCATCCTATTTCTCTCCAGTCTCCATCTCTCTCTCTCTTTCTATCTCCTTCCTATTTCTATCACCCTCTCCCCATTCCTCCCCTAACACATGCTATCATTCCCCTCACTCATTTCCATAGTTCTCTTGCTCATCTCTGTCTGTCTGTCTCTTTCCATCACCTCCCATCACTCCTCTCTCTCTCACTCTCTCACTCTCTCTCTCTCTCTCTCTCTCTCTTTCTCTTCGAGAAGATGGATAAATATCTTTGTCATCTACATGATGCTTTAGAACGTGAGAACGATTGAAAGAGTAACCTAAGAGTTCTACAATGTTTTTTCAAAGGGCCCCACAATACCTTTTTTTCACAGGTGGTCTGAATTGGAAGTTTTTATGGTCAGTATGCATACTGCCCCTGTCCAAATTTCTAAATTTGGGGGGCCTTTATGGACCAGGCCCCTCCGAATGTGGGGTCCTTCATGTTGTACAAGCGTTGGTACTAATGAAGGAGATGAAGGAAAGAGAGTGTGTCATAAAAGTAACTTTTCTTTTTCACAAAAAATAGAATACGCGTGTGCACTATGAAAGTGAACTAGTTGCAATGAAGTTAGGACGGGATATGTCATTCGCTGTGCAGATCAATCAAATTGCCGTTGGTATTGGATATTGCAGACAGAAGGTGAATTTGAAAGAGAATATATTATGTTGTTTTCTTTGTTTATTCATGAAGAAAGATTACGGTCAATTTAGAAGAAAAAAAAGCTTACATGAAAACTAGTCGTTGCCAAAAAAAAGAAATTATATGCGATCTGTACACATTTCACTTTTTTTCAAATGCAAAACGGGATCTTTTTGTGCTTCATGTGCATCTTAAATCCATCATCACTGTTGAAAGAGAAACATAAAGAGTGAAGAGATAAAACAAATTCTCCTGCATCTCTTTGGATGTTCGCGCATGAGGCCCAGTCTTGTGAAAAAAACTTGCAATCAATCCTCATCGATGACGACACCAGACACTCAAAAGGTGACATCACCTATTTGTTTGACGTCAGCAGTCGTGGTTGTCATCCATTCAATTTTTAAAAACAGAAAGTACCTCGGTCTGCACATGATGCAGGGTGCGTTCAAGCGATTTTTTGAAGCTAGAATCACAAACATGAATCACAAATCAAAACGCCGTTACAAAACACGGTTACTGAGGGAGATCGTTCAAGCGATTTTCCATCAACGCTGATTCTCACTTATTTCAAGCCCAGCACCTGAGCTTTACACACTCCCATTTCCAAAAGAATACTTTAACATATCTGAAAGTAGTCTATTTGCAAAGCAGTGAAAAAGTGAGATGCAGGGGAGCATTTGAAGTTTGTTACTTTTTTAATGAAATCATCTGTTATAACAGCCAGAAAGACATTAATTCTCTGTTCAAGTATAGGACTTATTGCCCTTCTGGCTCCAAATACGAAATACAATTCCCTTGTAAATTGTCAAGTATTATAAAAACCTTTATTATAGTGGCAGATGGAGAGGACTTAGGAGTTAGAATACTCTAGACGACTAGACAATTTCTTATTTATTGTGATTCTATGCCCATTGACCAGTGCGGGGAGAGCTTGCGATTTTGACGTGCGAGGATTTTGTCGTAGCATGTATGGATCATGGATCATGGATCGGGCAGTTGTTGGACCATGTGTATGTACATAACTGACATTGTTTGTTGATTCAGTAGTCACTGGTGCTGTGTGTCAAATGAGGGTGGGACAGGAATTGCTAAATATAACGTATAAAATATATTTGCTCTTGTAAATTTGAACGGGGATGCATAATTAATTGTGTATGGTTTTCATAACTCCTCATATGAATATTTATAGCCAACTAAACTGTTTGCTTTAAATAGTGCAACATTATATTTCTAGATTATACATTTTCTGGGCACTGGTTTAATGATTGGGTCTGGAGCAAATTTTCCTCCCGTCTTATTTCTATTTTACATCATCTCTTTCTTTTGATATTTTCATGGTACTTGGTCGTTACATACAAAGTTTGTTTGTACTTTAATATCAGAAAGTTATATTGGATCCTTATTGGGGAAAAAAGGAAATACTGCCTCAGTTCTTCAGTATTCAATTCACTTTAATTCAATTTAAAATATGTCTCTGGAAACATGCTGTGATATATATATACATGTAACAGTTGTAATATTTTAAGCAGAGCAAACTGAAAATTATATTGCGGTGGTCTGTGAGAATGCTGAGGACAATGGTGTAAGGGAGCACCATTCTTGCAGAATGCAGCTGCTTCAGGCATCTTTTCAAGCATCTTGGTGATTTTAGAATGAGGAAGATAAAACAAACATATCATTTAGACATTGTTGGGTTTAATAGGAATAACAAGATCATTGAGTTTACTATTCTTGCTTTTCTCATGTATCAGATAAGTGGTGTGCTTTTATTATTGTATTGATGTCGAAATTCCAGAACAACCTTTTTGAAATGTGTTCAAGTACTCGTCTTTTAACTACCCTAAGCTTGTAAATAGAACCTTATGTAGTTAGAATGCCCACAATCAATAGCAGATATCTCTCATTGGTTTGTCCATATAAATAAAGCACCAACAAATATGTTTGATATGATTACATTTTTTAATTGTTTAATTATTTCTAAATGTTTATTTAATCATATAACATGCCACCATGAAGAGAATTATGACTACATAATTCTTTTGAATTATTGTATACTTTCTTTTTACTATTTTTTTTCCTTGTTTTTTCCTCGCACAATAGATTGTTTATAGATATATGAAAGAGCGTTACTTACCGGTATTACATATCTGTGTGTTGTCTTTTCTTGTAGAGGTATACCCTGAAAAAAACATTGTTCTGTGAAATTATAATCTACTATCATTAAATTTAATGAAGGTGGTGTCTAAAGAAAGACCAGTCTTGTGTTACTTGGTTTTATTGGAATGTTGTGTTCATGATGGTGTGGGTATGGTAGTTAGTTAGTCGCATCCAACGGATTTCCAATTACATGTAGCACTTGGATAAAGAGGAGCAATGTAGATAAAATGCCTCGCTCAAGGGCAAACTGCTGTGCTCGGGCTTGAACCTACAACCTTTGCGATTCCAGTCAAGTGATTAAACCACTCGACTATGACATCTCTTCAGCGTATACAGATTGATTGGTTTATTTATAAAAACACATTCAACATTCAACATTCTTTGAATTCGCAACAATATTTTTCTCTTAATGTTATATTGTTCTAATAAATTGCAACGTCTCAGAAAACATTAAGCATATATATAGGTAGAAATTTTGTTGTGGCCAATTTTGATTGAAAAAAACAATGATTTTGAACCTCTCTGTGTGTTGCCAATTTAAAGATTTTGAATCTTATACTCGTTAAAATTCAGGGCATCATGCAACAAACATGAACACAAAATGTGCAGAAATGTTTGCCCTTCCTTTTCACGCATCAGGGGGGTGTTTTACAAAGACTAAGATTGGACTTAAGTATAACAGGCCGTTCATCCCACCGTTTGCTCTTACCATTTACTGGCATTTGTCTTTCAAGGGACGTACAAATCGTAGTCTCAAATCTACAGAGTTTACATTTTTTGATAGTTCATTATTGAAGGAAAAAATATTATCTAAAGATTATAATTTAGAGACCAATGGGGATAGCAACCAATGGCATGAATGGCCCGCCATACTTAATTCCAACTTAAAGTCGATCTTAGTCTTTGTGAAACACCCCCCTGGTATAGTTTTAAGGCTCTGAAACAAAAGTAACTGAGCAAAACCACAAAAAGTGAAATGCTTGTCCCGAAAGGGTTTAATTTGCCAGATGGGCCACTGAGTATGTATTATGCAGACATACACCAATGACCCATTTAGGGGCGGTGGAAGTACAAAATATCCCCCAGTCTAATGCATTATCATAAATATCATCCATATTTTGCGCCTCACTGATGTAATTCAAATTACACGTGTTAGAATATGGTGACAGATAGTTGTGAATATAGAATATAGTCGCATGTAGGCGTGTGAAGCGAACAATGTTTTTTTTTTTTAATAAGTTTGAAAGTTCTATTCCCAATCAGTAATGGTGTACTAAATACCCACATAGCCCACATAGCATGGAAAGGGACTAAACAAGTTTGTTTTCTATTTGATATTTTAGAAAGCCCTAGATATATATATATATATACATGTATATATATATATATATATATATATATATATATATATATATATATATATATATATACATGTATATATATATATAGAGAGAGAGAGAGAGAGAGAGAGAGAGCATCACTATAAAACCATCATATTACTAATTTCCCTCGTGCAATTCAACCTTCGGACTCTGGCCTCGATGAGAGATGACAGAACTCTGTGATATTAACTTTATCAGTTCATATATATATATAATGTTTTAGGCCTATTCAACCCATTATGACCTGGACCCGGGTAGGCCCTGTATCAAACCTATTGGAATGAGAAAAGTCAGTAGTCAATGGGTCAACATGAATGCAATATTAATATGATATCCGACATCGATACTAGTTTGAATGAATTCGCTGTGAATTAGTGAACTAACAAGATTTAACAATAGGCCTGTTGATTGATGGAGTCTGTATTTTTGAATTGTAGCGAACTATAGTCCAATGATTGATTAATTGAGAGGTTTTAATTATTGATTGATTAATATATTCAGTAATTAATCCATGAAATATGAATGACTGAGTGATTTGCATGTTTAATAAACCAGAAGATTGTGTAATTAGTGTAGGCCTACATTTTACTTTGGCTTCTTCTTCAGGTCTGGTAAATTATGATTTTTCACTTTAACTGTGTTAAGACGAATTTGTTGATTTGCGTTGTTGTTGGAAAATTGCAGATTTCCACAGCGTTTGCCGAAACAAAGCAAGAAGGAAATAAGATAAAATAACTAAATAAATTATTAAACAAATTATAAAAAATCTGATTCACCTCCGGTGGGACTCGAACCCACAATCCCCGGTTTAGGAAACCGATGCCTTATCCATTAGGCCACGGAGGCAGATGTTCAAATTGGTCCCTCATAAGATTGTAATCTATTAATCTGCAGTCATGGTTATGTGATATTCTGGGTTCTATAGTTATAGAAAAATTACCCCCTAAGGACAACCAGGCCGCGGAAAATTGCCCCTAGGACAATTACCCCCTGAAAATTACCCCTTTTGACAAATCCCTCCCCCCCCCCCTGAAAAAGTACCCTCTTGGACAATCACTCCTCCCCCGGTGGACAATTACCCCCGAAAAAACCATGCTGTTATTAAAACCAACTTATTCTCAGGGTAGACTTCCCCTATAATGAACAATGAACTATAATGGGGTAATTGTCCTCGGGTGTGGTTGTCCTTCGGTGTACTTGGGGGCGGGGGGTAATTTTCAGTGGTTAGGGGTAATTGTCCTAGGTGGTAACTTTCCGGGGGGAAATTGTACTCGGGGGATGGTTTTCCTTTGAGGGTAATTTTTTTTTTTTTTTTTTTTGGGGGAGTTTTGTCCGTTGGGGGATAGTTTTCCGGGGGGTGATTGACCAAGGGGTAATTGTCCTGATTCGGATAAAAAATATTTTGAAATCTGTTCACCTCCGGTGGAACTCGAACCCACAATCCCCTGTTTAGGAAACCGATGCCTTATCCATTAGGCCACGAAGGCAGATGTTCAAAGTCGTCCCTCATAAGAGTCGAATTATCCCCCAAGGACAACCAGGCCCCGGAAAATTGCCCCCTAGGACAATTAAGTCTCGAAAGACTTAAATGCTCAAAAGACACCAAAGAACTAAGACTTAATAATGTTTCCTACGATATACCTGTTGTGTTATTAACAAACCTACGATCTATTAACAATAAGGTAGACGAATTAGATATTGTATCAAGAAACCTTAATGCTGATGTTTTAGCATTAACAGAAACCTGGCTTAGCTCAGATATACCGCCAGAGTCGCTATCTCTCCAAGACTATGTCATGTTTTCCAAACCTAGATTAGGAAAGAAGGGTGGAGGAGTTGCATTATATGTAAAGCAATCATTCAAGCCCCAACCCCTACGTGTTAACCCACCTGATAATGTTGAAGCTATGTGGATAATGATGAGACCAACACGCCTACCCAGGGAAATGTCATGTATTATCATGTGTGTAACATATTTCCCTCCCAAGAACCCCAATGAGGAAGAATATTTGAATCATTTCATAACTGTCATTGATGACTTATTAATGCAACATCCTGATGCAGGAGTAGCTATTGTTGGTGACACTAATGATCTTAACATTCAACCTTTACTAAGGAATGATCGATTCACACAGGTAGTTAAGCAAGCTACCAGAGGTAATAACATTTTGGATAAAATAATTACAAATTTCGATCAGTTTTACTTACCAGTTTCAGTACTGTCACCTCTTGGTCTGAGTGACCACAACTGTGTGTTATGGAAACCTGTACAACCATGTAAAAGACCTAAGAGAACTGTCAAGAGAAGGATAGTCCGTCCATTAAGAGATAGTGGATTAAGAGCTTTTGGTCAATGGATCACAGGTCACACATGGGAAGAAATCTACCAAACAAAAGATCCATCTGGAAAATGCGGTTTATTACTTAGTGAAACTATGACAAACTTAGACCGACTCTTACCAACAAAAGAAGTACGTACCTACAATGTTGATAAACCGTGGATAACCTCACATGTTAAATCTCTAATCCAAAGTAGGCAAAAGGCCTTCAAGAAAAGTAACAAAACATTGTGGCGTAAGCTCAGGAATAAAGTCATTCATTCCCTATCTGAGGCTAAACGTCATTATTATAGCACTCGTGTCAGTAAACTAAAACTGAAAACCCATCAGCATGGTACAAACAAATAAAAATACTTACTAATAGAAATACCGACCCAGTAACTATTGATATCCCTGGTACTGATCCTAAACAACTTAAAGTAGCAGCGAATGCAATTAACGAACACTTTGTGTCAATTGCATCTGACCTTCCATCTCTTGACAGAGAGACATTACCAGCTTTTTACCATGTCCATGTTCATGTCCTCAGGTTCAAGTTTATGAGGTGTATTCAAAATTAAGAAAATTACAGACTGGTAAAGCTGGATTAACCAATGACTTACCTCTTCGGATTTTGAAAGAATTTGCATATGAATTGTGTGTACCTTTAACAGATCTGATCAACTCATCCTTTCAACAAGGGATAGTACCGCAACACTGGAAGCAAGCTCAAATAACCCCTATTCCGAAATCATTACCAGCAACCATTAATAATCTCCGACCAATTGCACTAACAAGTCAATTTGCAAAAATTGCAGAATCTTTCATAGCCAAATGGCTCCTTGAGGATATCGTAGACGAAATTGACGCCCGGCAATTTGGAAACCGCCCTGGTTTATCGACCACTCATTATCTGGTTATTTTACTCCACAATCTTTATGAAAATGGTGAAAAGAGCAAGAGTTTATCCTCTGTTGTGTGTACTGACTTCACCAAAGCTTTCGACAGGCTGGACCATAACATTCTTATTAGAAAATTGATCAAACTCAATGTACGACCATGCATCATTGAATGGATTGTTAGTTTTTTGGAACACCGTCAACAGTGTGTCAAATACCAAGGCACTGTATCTCAATACATGCCTAATTATGCCGGTGTACCCCAAGGAACTAAATTGGGCCCCATCCTGTTTCTAGTAATGATCAACGATGCTTGTGAAAACATACCAATCGATTGCTATAAATATGTAGATGATCTTACCTTGTTGGAATGTCGTAAAGAAACCGATCCCTCTGACTTACCTGCTGTCCTCTACAGTTTGGGTCAGTGGTCCTGTCAAAATCACATGAAGTTAAATCCTTCAAAGTGTTTTTCACTTAGTGTGACATTCTCCAAAAATCCTCCTGCCGAACTAACTTTTTATATTGATGACTCACCCCTGCAAAACTTCCAATCTGTTAAAATTCTTGGTGTCATTGTGCAATCCAATCTGAAATGGGATTTACATGTCACAGAAATCCTCAAAAATGTAATAGAAAGTTGTATATGTTTAGGCTTCTGAAACGATATGGACTGTCTTTAGCTGATCTGAAACTGGTATATACGGGCTACATTCGTCCTGTCATGGAATACTGTACCCCAGTTTTTAATGGTGGGCTTACACAGAAACAAATAAGAAACTTGGAGCAAGTTCAAAAAAGAGTATGTAGAATCATGTTGGGTTCACAATACACAAATTATACTAATGCTTGCCAATTATGTGACCTTTCAACGCTTGAATCCAGAAGGGAAAAGCTTTGTCTGGATTTTGCTACATCGTTAGCTAAACACCCAACATGTAGTACCTGGTTACCTCTTCGGAAAAACATACCCATCTCCTTACGCCATGCCTCTAGATATCAACAGTTCAAGTGCAAAACCAATCGTTTCCGAAATAGCCCCTACCTTACTTTGTCGATCTTCTCAATAAAGCCAAGCCCAATTAATCAAAATAGATGAATTAATATATATATTTTTAATTTGTATTATACTCTTTTCATAAATGTTGAAGTTTCCTGATTTTTACTCTCCATAAGATAATAACAAACCAATATAACAAAATTACTGTTCCCTTCCCTTCAATAGCCACTCTATATCTAAAAAGAAAAGAATGATAGAGTGCCATCATTGTATTGTATTTTTTTTAATATCATTTTTCTAAGCAATAATACAAATACTTGCAATATCAAACGTCAAAAATGTTATGAAAAGAATATTTTCATTTCTATTTTTATATTCGTATATTGTCTTAATGACTCTTTAAAAGTACATATATGCAATTTATATTTTTTGATGTACATGTACTGTTACAACTTCCTCTTTTACTTCTTTTCTTAATGCGTTTCTCCTCTCCGTTTTTCTGACTCCATATTATCTTCTGTTTTCTTATTTTTGCTGCCCGAGCAATATTACCAATAACTATATATATTTCAATATTGACAAATCAATTGTAACTGTATTTTATGTTTGAAATATGTAATGAGTCTTTTAATTGTACACATGACCAATTCAGCCATTGGGCTGCGACACATGTTTTTAATAAACCTTGAATTGAATTGAATTGAATTGAATTGAATTGAATTACCCCCATGAAAATTACCCCTTTTGACACTCCCCCGGAAAAAATTACCCTCTTGGACAATCATCCCCCCCCCCCGGTGGACAGTTACTCCCCGAAAAAATCATGCTGTTGTTAAAACCAACTTATTCTCAGGGTAGACTTCCCTATAATGAACGGGGGTAATTGTCCTCAGGTGTGGTTGTCCTTGGTTGTATTTCAGCTGACCAAGGGTTAATTGTCCTGATTCGGTAAAAAAAAAAAAAATTAAAACATCTGTTCACCTCCGGTGGGACTCGAACCCACAATCCCCGGTTTAGGAAACCGATGCCTTATCCATTAGGCCACGGAGGCAGATGTTCAAAGTAGTCCCTTATAAGATTGTAATCTGTTAATCTGCAGTCGTGGTTATGTGATATTCTGGATTCTATAGTTATAGGACATATTACCCCCAAGGACAACCAAGCCCCGGAAAATTGCCCCCTAGGACCATTACCCCCATGAAAATTACCCCTTTTGACAACCCCCCCCCCTGAAAAATTACCCTCATGGACAATCACCCCTTCCCCCGGTGGACAATTACCCCCCGAAAAAATCACGCTGTTATTAAAACCAACTTATTCTCAGGGTAGACTTCCCCTATAATGAACAGGGGGTGGGGTAATTGTCCTCAGGTGTGGTTGACCTTGGTTGTACTTTGGGGGGGGGTAATTGTTCTAGGTGGTAATTTTCAGTGGTTGGGTGTAATTGTCCTAGGGGGTAACTTTCCGGGGGGTAATTGTACTCGGGGGATGGTTTTCCTGTGGGGGTAATTTTTCGAGGGGTTATTGTCCGTGGGGTGGTTTTCCGGAGGGTGATTGGCCAAGGGTAATTGTCCTGATTCAGATTTTTAAAAATCAAAAAATTATGTACACCTCCGGTGGGACTCGAACCCACAATCCCCGGTTTAGGAAACCGATGCCTTATCCATTAGGCCACGGAGGCGGATGTGGAAAAGTGTTCCTCCTAACATTGTATTCTGTTAATAAATGAACCATCTGGCGCTGGTCATCTCAGCTTGCAGTCATGGTTATGTGATCAAGTCATCAATGAGGTATTACAGCTGGAGTTCCAACTAACTAAAATGTATGCAAACATATGGTAAAATTGCAAGGATGCACAATTGAATCAACTGAAATGCTTTGATTCTTTTATATATAACGTTCCAAGCCGCCAATGAAGAAAGGGGCGATTGAGAGTAAGATGTATATTATATAAGTATTAGGTTCTATGACAATCACCCCCTGGGCAATCGCCCGGAAAATCCCCCCCCCCCGATCACAACCACACCCTGAGGACAACCCCCGAAAATTACCCCCGTGGACAATTACCCCATCAAGGTGGACTTCCTTTAATGAACGAGGGGAGGGATGTATTTGTCCTCGGGGTGGTTGTCCTTGTTTTTCCTGGGGGGGCGTATTTGTCCTAGGGGGTAATTGTCCCAGGGGGTAATTTTCCGGGGGTTATTTTCCGGGGGATTATTGTACTTGGGGGTAATTTTAAGGTTTTTTCCAGGGGGAATGGTAATTTTCCGGGGGGAATTGTCCTCAGGGGGTGGTTGTCCTTGGGGGTAATTTTCTGGGGGGGTATTTTTCCATGGATTAATTTTCCGGGGGATGATTGTCGAGGGGGTAATTGTCCTGATACGAAGTATTAATATGATCCACACATGTCACTCCTTTCTTCTCTTCTATTTAATTTATATCCCACTGTTTGATTCTTTATCTTTCTGCCCACTACCCCCCCCCCCCTCTCTCTCTCTCTCTCTCTCTCTCTCTCTCTCTAATACAGACGGCCACACACCTACATAATGAACTGTATTCAGTATGTGATGGCACAAAAAATACCTTAATGCATCTAATTCTATATATATATTTCTACATGAGTTGTATAATGAATTTCACGGGAACAAAACGAATGGGAACTTTGATGAGAAAATTCTGATAAGCATTTCTAAAATGAAAAAAAAAAAAACCCATCATAATCGTTACGTAAATTTAGTTCAACAATTATGTAAGTAATGTTGAGCGCTGGACTGGATTCGAACCTTCTACTCTTGAATTGAGAGTAAAGTGAATGAACCGCTATATACCATGGCACCTCCACAAATAATTAACCATGCTTACGTTAATGATTCTAATCTTTCCATTTACACCTATAGGGGTATTCTTATGTGGACTGAAACCTCCTTTTGTTCCTACACCAATTATCTTCCAGAACTACTGACGTAGACCTATGATAGATTTTTATTTGGACTAGCTTGCTCAAGGGTGATTACAGGATTCTCTTTGCTTGGGGGAACAGGTATATATATGCCTGGAAACATCTGACAAGGAAAAAAAGGAGGTTGTGCCCCGCCCCTTTTCAAGGATCCGTGGAATGACTCTATGTTGGAACAAAAAGAGGGAATACGATCCCCTGAAGCGGGAATCAGACAACCGGAAGAAGCCAGTATGAATTTTTTAAAATAATCTCGGTTCACCTCCGGTGGGACTCGAACCCACAATCCCCGGTTTAGGAAACCGATGCCTTATCCATTAGGCCACGGAGGCAGATGTTTAAAAGTGTTCCTCCTAAGATTTTAGTCCGTTAATAAATGAACCATCAATTCTGTCGCTGGTCATCTCAGCTTGCAGTCATGGTCATGTAATATTCTGATATTACATGATATAATGAAGGAGGTATTACAGAGCTCCAACTAACTAAAGTGAATGCAAACACAAATTCTGGCAGAATTGCAAGGATGGCAAGGATCGCGGATTTCCACAGCATTTGCCGAAACAAAGCAAGAAGAAAATAAGATAAAATAACTAAATAAATTTAAACAAATAAAATAATGAACCTGCTTCACCTCCGGTGGGACTCGAACCCACAATCCCCGGTTTAGGAAACCGATGCCTTATCCATTAGGCTACGGAGGCGGATATTCACAATATTTCTCATAAGATGTTTATCTGTTAATAAATGAACCTTCTGGCGCCGACCACTGGCGTACTGATGGCGGGGGGTCAGCCCCCCCAATAAAATTAAAACGTGGTTTATTTCTAATTCGATACCATGCAGTGATTTACCATGTTGGGCTACAGAACAACAAGAGGGAATACGATCGATCCCCTTAAGCGGAAATCAGACCACTGGAAGAAGCCAGTATGAATTTAAAAAAAAACATCTCTATTCACCTCCGGTGGGACTCGAACCCACAATCCCCGGTTTAGGAAACCGATGCCTTATCCATTGGGCCACGGAGGCGGATATTCACAATATTTCTCATAAGATTTTTATCTGTTAATAAATGAACCTTGTGGCGCCGACCACTGGCGTACTGATTGCAGGGAGGTGGTGCTTGTGGGGGCAGCCTCCCTTCCCCAATAGATTTAAATGTGGCCTATTTCTAATTCGATACCAGTGATTTACCATGTTGGGCTACAGAACAAAAAGAGGGAATACGATCGTTCCTTTTAAGCGGAAACCAGATCGACCAGATCCTCTTTAGGCCACGGAGGCAGATGTTGAAAGGTGTTCCTCTTTAGATTGCACTCTGTTATTAAATGGACCATCTGACGCTGGTCATCTCAGCTTGCATTCACGGCCATATAATATTCTGATATTGTATTTATACAAAGTTTCAACTAACGAAAATGAATGCAAACATCTGGAAGAATTGCAAGGATGGACAATTGAATCACTGAAATGCTTTGTTGGAAAATTGCGGATTTCCACAGTGTTTGCCGAAACAAAGCAAGAAGAAAACAAGATAAAATAACTAACTAAATTATATTTTGCAGAAAAAAAGAAGAAGAAAAAAAAATGTTCACCTCCGGTGGGACTCGAACCCACAATCCCCGGTTTAGGAAACCGATGCCTTATCCATTAGGCCACGGAGGCAGATATTCAAATCAGTTCCTGATAAGATTCTGGTGTGTTTAATAAATGAACCAACTGGCGCTGGTCATCTCAGCTTGCACTCATGGTCATGTAATATTCTGAGCCTCCAACTAACTAAAATTAATGCAAACATCTGGCAGAATTGCAAGGATGCACGATATAATCACTGAAATGTTTTGTTGGAAAATTGCGAATTTCCACAGCGTTTGCCGAAACAAAGCAAGAAGAAAATAAAATAAAATAACTAAATGATAAAATAAAACAAGAAAAAGAAAAGCTCGGTTCACCTCCGGTGGGACTCGAACCCACAATCCCCGGTTTAGGAAACCGATGCCTTATCCATTAGGCCACGGAGGCCGATGTTGAATATTGTTCCTCATAAGATTTTACTAACCTTCTGGCGCTGCCCACTGGCCTACTGATAGGGTGGGAGCTTGGGGGGGGGGCAATACAATTCAAACGTGGTTTTATTTCTAATTCGATACCAGTGATTTACAAATGTTGCTGAAATTACATGATTTTCCGGGGTTTTTTCTCGTCGTTATCGTCAATATCCACATTCCCACCCCCTTAAAAAACAATTGGCCACTGTGCCACATGGTAATAATGCGGATTTCATTCCCCCAAGTTTGTGCTCATTACGCCACTGGGTCCGCTCTGGTCATCTCAGCCTGCAGTCATGGTCATGTGATATTCCGATATTAAATCATACAATCAAGGAGGTATTACAGCTGGACTTCCAACTAACCAAAATGAAGGCAAACATCTGGCAGAATTGCAAGGATGCATTGAATCAACTGAAATGCTTTGATTCTTTTATATAATATGAGGTTCCAAGCTGCCAATAATTACTGGGGCGGTTGAGAGTAAGTTAGAAGTATTAATAAATAGGATCCATACAAGCACTTTTTCGGATTCTTCCAATCACTCCTTTCTTCTCATCTGTTTCATTTTATTCCACTGTTTGATTATTTATATACAGTACTAGTATATCTTCCTGCACCCACCCCCTTCTCTCTCTCTCTCTCTCTCTCTCTCTCTCTCTCTCTCTCTCTCTCTCTCTCTCTCTCTTTCTCTCCTCTCTCACTCTCTCTCTCTCTTTCTCTCTCTCTTTCTCTCTCTCTAATACAGACGGCCACACACCTACATAATGAACTGTATTACAGTATATGATTGCACAAAATACCTTAATGCATCTAACTCTATACATTTATTTCTACATATGATTTGTATAATGAATTTCAAGGGAACAAAACGAATGGTAACTTTGATATGAAAATTCTGATAAGCATTTTCTAAAACTAATTTGGAAACGTCATGCCAGGAGATAAAAGAAGATATTACGAATCGTAGCATAAATTTAGTTTAACAATTATAAGGAATAATGAAGACCGCCTATGATAATTCATTAATGACTGTTATCATCATCAGTACATCGTTATTATAGAACATAGCTTTCAATTTTTTAAAGTAAAATCGACATACGCTCTTGCTCCAGGTACAATGACGTCACTAACATATGGTACATGTGGTATGCGTGATCATAATGAATTTCCTCATTAATTTTTACATGTGCACAATAATATTATCTAGCTTACATTCAATATCTTTCAAAACTTTCGGAAGGTAATAATAATAATAATAATAATAATAATAATAATGATATTAATAAATTAAAGTGGGTTCTTGTATAGCGCTCATGTCTGTCAAACTTGAGACTTCTGACGCTCCACGATCGGTATTACTTAAAGAAGTCTATTTTCTATAAATGTATTTATATTAGGCCTTACACTATAGAATATAGTACCAGAATAACCAAAGACCTCATTTGAGAAGATTCTTGTTTTTTTCCTGGGGGAATCAAGAACAATTTTACTGACGAGGCTCGAGAAGGACTTCGAATTTCGGCGCGTACATGGTGAAGGAACCCTTCACGTTAGACACATCGACAACAGGCCCCTCCGGAAAACGGATGGTGTATTTCTTGACCAGGTTGGCGATAGTCAGAAAGATGGTCCTGCGGGCAACTTCCTGACCGGGGCAGGATCTTGGACCTGGATGTAACAAACAAACAAAGACGGACAAAAGAATTTCTTAATGTTGTAAATGCATAATATGCACAAACACTGAACTTAAGCAATCAACAAACTGCACTCTTCTCAGCTGCATCAGATTTTCCCTTTGTCACTCGCCGTAATGGGGACATCTAAACAACCTACATACAGCCAATGAGAACATAACATCCAAAGGTCAGTGAGACCAACAGCCCACGAGACAAAGAGCCTCAAGTTTAATGGCTGACGAGACCGACAACCCACGGAGTCGACAACATTAAAGATTGTGATTAGTTTATATTCAGTCATTGATTAGAGACACCTCAAGTAGTTGTAACATGTGATGTAACACAACACATCCAAAGTAAAACTTTTCTTCTTCCGAATGCCTTAGTGATTTTAAAGTCCTTACGTCGTGTTTACACTACTAAAGGATGGTTATAGTTTAACATCGTCAGCCAGAAAGAAAACAAATAAGATGAAATTATGAGGGAACAAAAAGAAGAGGGAAGTTTTGTTTAATGGGAATGGTGAAGAAAAGTGGTCGACTTACCGACAGAAAATGGGGTGACGATACGGGCTTTGGCTGAGTCAAACGTCAGGTCATTGCCGTTCAGTTTCAAGAATCTCGTGGCGTCAAATACCTGTGGATCTGTTTCCCAATCGGCAGGGTCGTTGTGCATGGCCCAGTGGTTTGGAATAAGGAGAGTTTCCTTCTCGATGGCATAACCACCGATCGTGCCGTCAGCGGACGCTGCATGGGGTATTCCCAAGGTAGCAACGGGGCGAAGGCGATTGACCTCAGTGAGGAAGGACATCGTTCGTGGAAGACTCATGCGATCGTCATACGTGACGTCGGTGCCAAAGTTCTTCATTTCCTGGCGAATCTGAGATGAGGAGCAAAGGTGGGTTTATAACTCATTCACAGAGCTAATTAAGCCGACTCCAAACAGACCGATACCATCATGTGTTAGGGATAATGTGATTTTTTTGGTCTGTTGTCGCGGCAGTGGTTTTATTTCGGAATTGTGAATGGCGCCCGGGGCAAACCATGAATTGCCCCCCCCCCCCTCCCTGCCCCAAACTTATCTTTGTGTAACTATACAAACGAGTGAGCAAAACAACCGAGTGGTAGTTTACACAAAATTTTTACCCTCAAAAACGTAATTTCTCAGTTATGCAATTTACTTATAAGATGGATAAGAAAATTGTCAAGGGCGCGCGGCAATCGAGCGGTAGAGCATCATTCTCATCTTCCTCAAAAAGGGCGAAAATCATGTAAAGAAATTAGGAGAAATATAGTTATGGAATTTTGCAAAGTAACCAAAAGTTAAAACCTCTTTCAACTGTGGAATGCCTTTGTATGCCATTTTGTATACTCCAGTAAAAAGGGGGGCGCAATGTTAACAAGAGCCTGGTCAAACTTAGCATCGAGAGCAATGCAATGATGTTTAACCCTTTAAAATATATAGGGGTGCCAAATTACGAGATTCTGGAGCAAAGCGACCAAGCCTTACAAAAATGTCGCATTTTAAACAGTGAAAATGCTCTCTTTGCCATGCTTTTTACCCCATTCTCTTCCCATTCTCTTTCCTTCTTTTGCCATTTTTGCGCCCACTGTCCTTAACGTATATTAAATTTTGTTTACCCCTTCAATATTATTGTAGGATTATTGTGGATTCATAAATACGAAAGCTCGTTATTCCGAAAATGGAATAGAACGCCATTTCATTGTTGCACTATAAACCTTCGGTATATACAAAGGAGATCAAACATTGCGACTTTACCCGGGGACTTTACCTTGTCTTGAAGGACCAGGTCACTTGCCAGGTAGTAAATGTTCCATGTAATGACCTCAGGAACGGTGTTGACGCCGGCCGTAAAGAAGTCGTACATAAGTCGCCATCCGTCCTCCGGTTGGGCAATAGACGATTCACGGTTCAAAAAGAAATCGCTGTAGAGGTTCACGAGGCTGGTTTCACGGTTCGAGTAGATAGCCTCGGCCGCTCGACCCTTGAGGTATGTGGCCACACCTACCAACTGCAATATCAATTAGGAAAAGACGGGCATAAATCCCGGGGTGGGAAGAATGATATGGTAGAGGTGACGAGGTCTAGTGGATACGTGACCGGATTGTGGATCACACGGTTCGCGGTTCGAGTCCCTAGAGATTAATCTACATATGCCACTCTCCACCCAGACCCAGATGTTGAATGGGTACCCGGTAGGATGCGAACGTTTTGGATTGGCATGTGTGCGATTGTTAACCAAATTGAATACAATAACCGGGGTAACAGTTATTACAATATAAAGCGCTTAGCAACATAGTATAGGATTTCTCGGTCAATTTCGTCAGTTGGCCACACAAATTCATTTTATGTTCATTCAATTTCGCCGATTCTGTCACCGCAGCTGTTATTTTTCGTTCAAATTCGTTTTTTAGCATTTAAATTCATAAAACGATCATTCAAAAACATTTTATTTTCATTCGAATTAAAACGTGTTTCTTTTTCGTAAAATTTTCATTCAATTTAAAGCGAGACGATTCGCGATTACGTAATAGCGTCTTCCGTGAATTCAAATTCGTTTCTTTGCATACAATTTCACACGTTTTGCAGACAAATTAACATGTAAATCTTACCCAGTATGACCATATATAGAACCCCGCAAGCTTAGTTCCATGCTAAATCCATTTCAAATTGTATGGGTTGGTAAGCAACAAACATATTATTTGTCCTCACCAGGGGTGTATACCCACTAAATCATCACTATTTAGCAACTGAACGATCATGTGTTAAGTAGATATAACCTAGTCACATCAATATAGAATTAGCATGGAACTAAGCAAGAGTGTCTTTTTATGAATATGCAATGATATAAGTGCATGCAAAGTGTGTGTTTACAGACTACAGTTGTATTTATTGGAGTGGCGTACCAAAATGGTGGTGGTGGGGGGTATCTATCAATACTCTATACATTGATTTATTTTTAATGTTTTGTTTTGTTTTGTTTTTTATAATTTATTCGATGTTCGTAATCTCTTTGAAGCCATTTATATTTGTGTAAATTATATTTAGTCTGTATTGAACATGTTAAGAACAATCCATGAGTATCAGTTCAATCACAATCATAATCACATCAAAATCTGAATCACCATCACACTGAATCACAATCACGATCGTGATCACAGTCACAATTACCAATAACTCATTTGTTTAATTTAGATGAGAAACATGTGCATATACCATGTATACCATAGGTTTGTAAAGATAGGCGAATATGAATGAAAACTTTGTTATTTAGAATGACCCAAAGTGAAATTGAATGGTACGGACGTCCGATTTGCCATTATTGACGAAAATGAATGCAAACTGAAGGAATATACCCTCTCCCCCCTCTCCCCCACACACACTTTTCAAGGAAAACACATTATTTTAAAATTAATCAAAACATTTTGGCAAAATTAATACAAGTGACTCTTTTATTAGCGAAGTTTTCTTTTACACGTTAAATTGCTATCAAAATTCTAGAATAGATTTAGAACGTCCTAAATAATATTAGTCCGAATATTTCTGGTTTTGGATTTGGTTTTGTTTTGTCTTTTTCTTCAAAATCTCACATCCATCTCCATTAGAGTAGTGTGTGTTCGGGCGAGAAATCTCGACGCCTGATTACCCCCCTCCCCTCCTCCTTCTCGGATCTGATGTACACAACGGAATGAAACACCATCTTTTCGGAAAATGGGTCATCCGTTACTAGCCATGCAAAACTTCCTCAGTATGCGAGTATTTATACGTGTACACCCGAGGCATTAGCGTATTTGAAGGGGGTAGTTCGCCCCCTCTCCCGTCGAATTTCCTACCCAAAACAATGAAGTATGGGGAGAAAATTACTGCGTGGTTATAATATATCATTACATTTTCTTTTGAAACGTCTTGAAATGTGGATATCTTTTTTGCTCTGATTTGTTTACTTTCCTGCTTGGTTGCAATACGACTTATCAAAACGGACGTAAGCCATAGGTTAGAATTCAGAAATGAAAAGAAAGGAAGTCTGGGGATGGAGACACGCAAATGCATGGAGCAAATGTTTTGACTAGTGCCCCCACTCACACCACTCGGTGGTGTAATAAGTTGTCCAATATCAACTTCGTGAGCTTAACCCCCCCCCCCTTCAAAATAGTCATAGATCCTCCAATACAATCATGATTATCTTTTAGATACAAAATTGCTTTACAGTGATGCAACTATTTCGAGCTGACAATGGCGATACTCACGTTGGTTTCGTAGTTATCTACTTTAGTGTTTGGCAGGACAGTAGAAATAAACCCTGGCTGAAACAAGACACTGTTACTGAGAGCATCGACGTCGTCAAAGAAACTTCGGAACTGCTGCTGGCCGCTGATTGTACTTCTATGATCGGCTGTATCGAACGCGATACGGTTCATGACGTCGAGCACGTGCTCCCTGAAGAGCATTTTAGGGACGACTAAATCGCTGGGAGTTCCCCCCGTCAATAATTCGTCGTTGAAGAAAGCGATGGCTTCTTCGATTTGAGCTTCGACAGTGGTTCTCAGGTATGAGGTATCCTTGACGGTACTGTTGACAAAGGCTCGTGCCTCGTCCGAAGCCTTGCCGTTATCTCGTATAGTACCTTTGGGGCAAATAGATGGAATACGTAACGGTAAAAAATTATTTAAAAAATATATAATAAAATACCGCCCCAAAACAAACAGAAGAGGCCAGAGAGCACTATAGCGTACGTAGCTGAAATTGAAAAAGTTGCTATACAATAAATCTCAGTAGAGGTGTCGTATATAGCCTATAGTCAAATGGTTTAAGCACTTGACTTCAAATTTATAAAGGTCGTGGGTTCGATCCCCAATATGACATTACTGTCCTTTGGAAAGGCATTAATCTACAAATGCCACTCCAAACTCAGGAGAGAAATGGGGACCCTGCATTGTAGGATGACGAAGGCCTTTGCGTTAGTAATTGCCATATGCCCTCACGCTGACCCGGCGCTGACCTGGAGATTAGGGAGTGGAGATGGTGCACCTTGTGGGTGAATAAATTCGATGACCGGGGTAATAATATCTGTAAAGCTTTTAAGCGCTATATGAATCCAGATTATTATTATTAATATCATTCCTACAACTAAGGCCCGTTCGGAAATGACGCAGCAAAACCAAGCGTCACTTTTTTTATGATGACGTAAAGTGTAGTACACTTCACATTTCTAAATATTATAACCAGATTATAACACAGAGTTCAGTGAATACGCTTTAGTCCTCTGTATGTATCGCGCAGTGCATTTTACACGTAAAAAGGGAACTATTTAGGCCTACATGGAAAATACAAAGTTTCAGTAACTTGGTATTACACAGTACCTCTTATTGTGTGGTAAACCCTACTGTACACTTATTTAAGCACATATCTTCATACTTTGTAAGTTTAGTTCAGTTGTTGATGAGCCATGAGGCGAAACAGACTGTACAACTAACTACATGGGAGAATAAACTACTCCAGTCTACAAAATCATGGGCATTAGCTCCTATACAGTTGGGCAGTGTCAGTACCTGCAGCTTCATGCTCATACTTACCTATACATAAGTGAAGAGGGAATAATGAAACAACCGTAGGGAATCCATTTTTCACAATTAAAAAAAAAATCGGCACAGTAAGCCTTTGTCAAGTAATGACAAATTTATTCAAAACCAGCGTTCTTCAAAACTTAAAAAGTAGGGCGCAAAGTTGCTAAGTGCACACAGTTCAGAAAACAAATATGATTATATACCTCTTATCATGCTTACCCCCCTCTCTCTCTCTCTCTATATATATAAGCCTACACCAATACTTATGTTCCACACAGTCACCCTTTCCAGTTTCTTTCACAATGTAAACGCATGGCCAGAACTCAATTTATCTTTAACGTGTTTGAGTCTGCTCTCAGCACACGTTTATATTATTTTCTTTTTCTTTTCATACCTCGCCACTGCATGAGTTCTTCGGGTAGTTGTTTCTTGTTTGACTCGACCCCACGATCGGAGAAGAGGTGATATTTCTCCAAAAACGCTTCGTCCCTGAAGCTCTTGGAGTTGATGAAGCAGATCTTTGATAAACCGAGATTTAACTGGTAGAGTCCGCCTTCCTGTTCGCTGATCATCTCAGCTGCCGATCTCTGTCAACATGTAGAAAATCATCGATGAAATACAAGTATTTTGCATGCATTCTGATAAGAGGCAGTTGAACGCACTGATATTACGACAAATTATAACATCTATCAGATTACTATAGATAAGTATTATGTTATTTTGTATAACAATAGAAAGCCAATATTTCCAAGTAGAGTGATGGTTAATTTGTAATGTTATTTTAAGTCTTATCTCCCAGTAAATAAAGCCTATAACAAAGTCTATTATAGACATGTCAAAGGCCAGAGGTGGTTCTAGGACACCCTACCCCCTGGACATCCACCCCTCGGATAACCACCCCCAGTCAACTACCCCCTAGGACAACTAACCCACTAGGACAACTGCCCCCTAAGGCTACCACCCTCTAGGACGATTACCCCCGGGACAACTACCCCCGGACTACTACCCCCGAGGACAACTACCCCCGGACAACTATCCCCCGGACAACTACCCCCAGCCAACTATACCCCCTACAACAACCACCCTCTAGGACAACTACCCCAATTTTTTCAATTCAATTCAATTTATTTCAACCATAAAAATACATATACAATAATTAATGGAAATATAAAAACATGGGGTTAGGAGCCCCTAAAGAAGTTTGAATACAAACTTGTGGTTGGGGCACCAACCATGACATATATATCGAGAAATTAACAAAAACAACATTAACGGGAAAACAAATATACACAAGAAAAGATTATAAAGACCTATATGTGAACATAAGACATTTACAGCAAAGCACCAGCCACGAACGCACACAGGACACGGCGTCAAACGACATTGCGTTCCAATATGCGCCCGTAGCCGGTGCATAACAAAGAGCAAATTATTCATTATTTAATTGGGTGTGTTTTTTATACTGCAAGAACATTTTATTCTTCAAGAGTTTTTTAAACTTATCAAAAGCTTTACTTAGTTTAATATCATTGTCTAGGTCATACCATAACTTAATTCCATTACAACGTAAGGAATTTTGACTGATTGTAGTTTTGGGAAGAAATTGATGAAAATCTGCATATTGACGGGTTAAATATGAGTGATAGGAGGCATTTGTGCTAAAAAGGTCATAAGTACAAGATCAGAGACTTTCAATGCTTTACATTCAAGGAATAAATTGCTTGTATGACTAGTAAATGGTGCATTACAAACTGTTCTTATTGTTTTTTCTGAGTAACAAAAAGTCTATTCAAGTGTGTTTTAAATGAATTCCCCCAAATCATACAATTATACAAATCATACCCCCGGACAACTATCCTAGGGGGTAGTTGTCCTAGGGGGTAGTTGTCCAGGAGGTAGTTGTCCGGGGGTAGTCGTCCTAGGGAGTAGTTGTCTGGGGGGGGGAGGAGTTGACTGGGGGTGCTTATCCGGGGGGATGGATGTCCAGGGGGTAGGTGCATGTCCGGATACGGCGAGAGGTATAGGCATTACTTTCAGCGCCCGGGGCAAGCAATGAAATTTGGAACTCTACAATCTTCGGGGGAGGATCAATATAGTAATTTGTGTGTTTTTTTGTTGTTCAAAAGTGCTGAAACTAGCTCTCCCGGTGCTAAGAATAACACCTTTAGAGGCTTATATAGTGCAAAATTAGTAGCATTTTTTTTTTTTTTTTTTTGGGGGTGCTGTACCAGGTAGAAAAAAGAAACAACTCATTTCCCCCGGATCATTTTGCACCCCCTCCCCCTCCCTGTGTGTGTGTGTGTGTGTGTATGTGTGTGTGTCTCTCTCTCTCTCTCTCTCTCTTTCCTGCCCGATGCCGAAGGTCTTGAAAAGCCACTGATCAGGCTATACTGAATACTCACCGATCTAAAAGAATCGCTCACTACTCTTTTCAATTGCGTAAAGCTCCCCAACAGCCATGGACCGGGAGGTGACTCTGCTCCGTCAGAGTTTGGTGTCATCACCATCAACACCACCACCGCCATCACCACCTTTACCACCGTGCACGTAGGATGCATCTTGGAGTTCGATTTGGTAGCTGTCTCGATGAAGCGGTATACGCGTTGAAATTCTGAGGAAAGGGAAGTGTTATGGTCGGTCAAATCATTATAAAATCAAGTTGAGATGATCACTCGCCTAATACAGTATGACAGGGGTGCCGCTCTAATGGGTCGCTTTTTGCCAAAAAACCTAAACATGGGGTGTGATTTTGTGTTGGGAAACCGTAACAAAATAATGAGCCCACTTTTAGTATGATCTTGGCCATAAACATCGGTTACTCGTTTCTCCAGAATAATACCTCAGCAATTATTAAAATTATTGCATATTGCAAATCCCAGATGCAAAAAAAAAGAAAAGAAATTATTTCACATTTGAATCTAAAGGGTGACGTTTTGAACGGAAGCCCATAATAATAAGTATCCTTTTCTGCCATAATGACCGTTTGAAATTGTTTTGGGTTTGAAGGTTTCAGCCGTACACCCCATTCAAACCAAATTGAGATATTAGTTTAGGGAAATTAGAAGATTAATTGTAAATAATTTAAATATTTCACAGTACGGCAACGTGCCGCGATGAAAATATAATCATTATTTGTAATAATAAAAAGATAACAGACATAGAGGGGATAGGGCAAGCAGATGAACTACTGATAAAATGGCAAAAGCAGTCATGATGAACAATTCAAAAGTAGCCAATATAGCTCTATCATATAGCATGTTTAGCCATTTCGGATAGGATATAGAATCGTTCAAAATATTTGAGGTTAGTTTTTACGAGTATAGGCACAAGAAAAGAAAAAAAGGTAATGTTGTCAATAAATGTAATTAAATTTCTTTAGAATACTAGTAGTTTGTACTTGTATTTTTAAGTAGAAGAATTTATCACTTTTCCAAATCTTCCCGAAAACCTACTTTTAATTTTTCAAGAGATAGTTAACTCACCTGCCAGTGAAAGAAAGCTAACGAACTGCTATCGCCAAGGATTCTCTCAAACTGGTCACTGACCGGGAAGAGTCAGCTTATATTATGTGTGAAGTATGGATTCTATTATTGAGATGCTGCCCAAAATAAAAAGGCAATGTTTGTTTGATCTAAATAAAATACAAAAAATCTGTCTGAGATAAATGGAAGGTGTGAGTACTCCTTGTTTGTTCTCTCGCGAGTACTTATAATTCAATCAGTTGGGCATATATGATGTGGAAGTTGGAACACGAAGGTACCTGTCAAGTTTCTAAGTTTGTATATGAAATATCTCTTATGACAGTTGTCAATCATAACATGCCAATCTAAAGTAAGAAAATACGGAATAGAAATGTGCTTTCAAGGGATTCAGATATCATCGAAGCTAAATATAGAAGGATACCAATTATTAAGGGCCAAAACCTGGAAATAAAGATTAGAAGATAGAAGATTACAGGAAAAGATATTACAAGAAACACTGTTAGTTTGTAAGAATGTAAAATCAAATAAGGAGCATTGATCTTTTTTTTTGGGTTTTGTTTATTAATGCTAGCAATTCTTTGACGGTAGTAAATAGGGTTACCATACATAATAGGGGGTCGGGCGAGTCCTGCCCCAGTTCGGGTTCGTGTACTCTCTATCATGTTATTCTCATCCATATTTGCACAAGATAATGTAAAAGAAATATTGTTATTAACTCTTATGCTTTGTAATATCTATATGCTGAAAAGGTTACAGTGTCACTGACATCTGTATACCCTCCAAAATATTTGCATGAGGTGATATTTGTTTTCTTCTTTCAGTTCGTTTTATTTTTAAATCTATGCTTCAGTGGCAACGGAAGAAAAAAATCTGTTGTATGACAGATGAATCAATAAATTCAATTAAATTCAATTGAAATCTGTGTCAAGTTCCCAGCTAGAAATCATAGTCCATGTCATTGTAAGCTTGATCCAACACTAAACGCTATTGCCTCAGGGTATATATATTTTTAAATATTGATTTTCATTGGAGAATCAATGATTATTGGGCGTGTCGGGGGCGTAACCTAAAGAGACAATCTACCCGTGACATGAAATAAACCGATTGAGAGGTTGATGTTGATTTTAGAATATAAGTTCACATAGGCCTAGAAGTTAACATCTATAATTGCACATCTACTCTGAATTCCAGGGTCCCTTTTTTCACTTGTAACTTAGATATACGGGGTGTTTAGGAAACGAACAAAAAGAAAAGGGCACTGACTCCACTGAGGGCCTAGCTGCAATGAGAGCAGTGACACATCTCAATGTAAAGACTATTACAATAATGTAACTTAGATAGAATTATGGCAAGAACAGCATGGTGACCAGGGGCGGCCGAGCAACTTCCAAAGTGGGGGGGGGGGCACCAAGAAAAAAGGGCACTTTCTGGAAAAAAGGGCACCTACAACGGGAAATCTCAAAGCCAAAATATACCATTTTTTTAGACATTGGTATATACCCCTACATTGTGATTACATTATCAGGGATGATTTCAATATTTGTTTAACTTTATGCACCATACAAGATATTGCTTAAGCATCATGCTTTGCAGTTGGGTGTGATGGTCTGACAATTTATTTGCGAGCGAGGAAAAAATTTAAGATTTGTGAGGTCGCAGTGCGAAAAATTACATCTCATAAAGAGGAAAAAACCCAATCCTGATGGGGTTATAAGCACATTCTCATAACAGAAGAATGAAAAGGCCTTTGATAAGTAACATGGGTATATCATTTATAGATGCGTGCGAGCGTAGCGAGCGAGTTCTGGGAAATTGCTCTTAGTCGCTTGAAATTAGGGGCGCGTTTAATGATGAGAGGAAAAGGGGACACTTATCAAAAAGAAAAGAGCATGTGTCAAAGTACAAAGAGTATTAATATTATCAGAGGTGAAAATGGGGCACTTCTTACACCCTCAAAAGGGCACTCACCAGGGATGAAAAAGTCAGTCATGAGAATAGGGAATGGGCATTTGTCGACGGAATAGGGCCCCATCAGACCTTGATAGGGGCATTTATAAGAGGTGAAAAGGGGCATTTATGAAAGAGGAAAGGTCCGTTATTAGAAACGAAAAGGGCACGTATCATTGGTAAAGGGAAATTATCAGAGGTGAAAAGAGGCACTTATCGCACCTGAAAAGGGGCAATGACCAGATATAAAAAGGGGCACTTATGTGAATGAAAAGGGGCACTTATAATAAAGGAAAATGTGCATTAGTTGAAAGAAAATGGGCGCCGATCAGATTTTAAAGGGCGTTTATCGGAGGTGAAGGGGCACTTATCTGAAGTGAAAAGGAGTAACTTTTCGCACCTGAAAAGGGTCATTTATCAGAGAAGAGGCACTTATGAGAAGGGGAAAGGGCTCTTTATTTAATGGGGCACTTATCATTAGGAAAAGGGGCATGTGAAAATATAAGGTGCGCTTATCCGAGTTAAAATGGGGGTAGTTATTAAAAGGGGAAGGGCACTTCTTACAAGGAAAAGGGGCACTTGTCAAAGTAAAGAGGCACTTCTCAGATTTGAATAGGGCAATTATCAGAGATGAAGGGGTACTTATCAAAAGTGAAAAGAGGCACTTCTCGTACCTGAAAAGGGCACTTACTAGAGATTAAAAGGGCACTTATGAGAATGGAAAATGGACACTATGTCTTATTGCAAAGGAAAATGGGAACTTGTCGAAGGAAAGGGGCACTTATCAGAGTTGAAAAGGGAAAGGGCTTTTACAAATTAATAGGGGCACTTGTCAAAGTGAAAGGGGCACTATTCCTATGTAAAAGGGGCACTTCTTACAAAATTAAAGGGGCACTTTTCTATGTAAAAGGGGCACTTTTGGGTGCTTGAAAAGTGGGAGGGCACTGTGCCCCCCTGCCCCCCCCCCCGGACTGGCCGCCTCTGATGGTGACAAGTCTTAACATCAATAAATAAACAAATCCTCCATATATTCCGGAGATAATTATTACAATTACGCACTAAGATTATTTCCTTCATTCGAGGACAATGTGAACATGGTAATACC